>MU727117.1:17318-50908 GCA_026770625.1 Nicotiana glauca | reverse complement strand
ATAAATTATTTTCAAACCAAACGACCCCTATGTGAATTACAATCCCTACCATCTAGTTGCTTATTATCTAGTTTTTTTATATCTATCTATATAAATTAGGAAAAGGGGTTAGATTTTCCCTTTTAGTTATACTATTCATCTAAATGCACATTTGACGTTACCAAAACACTAACCCCAGCCAAACAGGCATGGCCACATCCCCACCCCCTCCCCACATCGAAAAATCATCGGAACCTCCGGATACATCACAAATAGCGTCAACCAATGCCATGGAGGAAGATAAATCAGATCCGATCTCTTTTACTGGACAAAAATCTTGCGTCCTCTTCAAGCTATGACCCGCTTCAATCCGGTGGCCTTACACAAGCTTTTGAACTAAATCCGGGAAACATACCGATCCCTTTGCCTATTGAGGACAAAATTAGACTGTATAAACCCTAGAAACACTCTTTGATCATTAAACTATTTGGGGGGGGGGGGGATCTCACGTCACCTACTCAAGGCCAAACTCTCCAATATATGAAAACTAGAAGAACCCCCTACCCTAATTGACCTAGGATGGGATTTCTTCATCGCAAATTCAATACATAAAAGAGCATGAGTAAAGTTCTAATTGAGGGTCCTTGGTTTATGGCAGGGCACTTCCAGTCAATCCGCAGATAGGAACCAAATTTTGTTCCGGCAGCATCCAAGCTTTCCATAACGGCGTTTTGGATCAGGCTTCAACAATTGCCAACGAAATTCTATGGCACAGTCATTCTAGAACAAGTAGGCAACAAAGTGGGCAAGCTCCCGAAGATCGATACGTGCACTTCCTCCACCCTAAGGGGAAGATATGCGAGTATTTGTGTCCAGGTTCCTCAAGATATTATGGTGACAACAAAAGTCATTATTAGCGCCCACAATCAGGCACTAGTTTACGAATGGGAAGGGATTCTCTGTACAGGGTGTGGGAGAATTTACCATACCATGAGAAGTTGTAAATTCCAAACAACAGTCACTCAAGGAAAGCTCACCGGCGGCACCAATGGAGAGAACAACCCCAAGGATCAGATCTATGAGTGGCACACAGTCACCTTCTCAAAACACAAATGCCAACCCCATAAGGCCACCCAAAACAACTCCTAGGTAAAGAGGTTTGATGTCTCATCAGGTAAGTTCCTTGACCCCAAAAAGTTTTCAGGCACATATTCCGGCAACCGGAACCCTAAATACAAATGGTCAATAGAGGCCTTGGGGCCCAAAGGACTGCTACTCCACAAAGCCCAAAATACATATGTTATGGGGCCCGCTGGACAACCTAACCATGATGCCAAATTTAGGTTAAAGATACTACAAAATTTGGAGCCCAATACCACGAATCTCTGGGCTAAAAGGCATTTTGATGCCAATGCAACGTTGACCAAAATCTCTCCCCTAGGATTCAGGGCGCGTGTATAGGAAATGGGGAAAAAGTGTGTCAAGATCAAGGGGGAGGGATGGAACCCAATAATAATTTGGCCACTGCCTCCCCCCCCCCCCCCAATCCAAAAAAATAAAATTCGAGTAGTATCTCTGCTCTTGATATTTACCCATATTTGAGTAATTATACCTGACATCAACCCCCCTAATAATCACTCTACAGGCCAGCCCAACAACCCAACCACACTTTCCCCCAAACCTACACTCAAGCACTGATCAAACACACCCCGTCTGTGCACTTCTCAATAGAGGAAATCCAATGCCCTGGGGAAATCAATCTCATTTGCTCACCAATGAAGTGATACTGAGTATCATTCCCTCAAGATTGAGCAAAGATCTCAATTGGCACTTCACAAATTCCAACAGCCCTCAAATGGTTTATACTAAGGCAACTTAAGAGATGCTTTCTTTCCCTTGCTCAATTGGAGAACTTCCCCAAAAATCTCCTCTCAATATCGACTCCACAACCTAAACCATCCACTAAACATCCACCCTCTGACCAATGTCCACCATCCCCTTACTACCCAACTCGATGCCGGAGTCGTGGATAGAGATGGCCTTACAAGGCTACTCTTAGAGTCTGCACATGATGGTTGGTCCAGTACCCATCTCCATCACCATCCAGGACCCCCATTACTTGGCACGACTAGCAACCTAACTACTGCATCAAGGCATGTCTATCTTTGGACGCCAGCTATGACAATCCACACTTCTCCAAGCCAGTACACGAGTACTCAACAACCCCTCTCAGTGGAAGAGCTCAACACCCTCATGGGCCAACTATGCCAAACAATGCCTTTCTTTCCTCTGATGTATCTGAACAATCCCATCCCATCTCCACCCTTTACAATATGTCCCCAGGTGAACCAATCCACTCTTACACCAGTGAATCCCCAGTCTAACCAACCAACAAATCAGAATGCAGCAATAGACCTGCTAATAAATGAGAAGAACCAACCCCTGGGTTATCTCAAAGAATCTAACGCAGACCTAGAAAGCATCTTGGAAAATCTAGGAGTCCCAAAAACATCAGTCCTCCTCATACAGGAGGCAATGGCGATCAGTTCAAAGAGCAATGCGGAGAAATGCTTATTGTTCTCTGCCCCATAAAGCTAGTAAGTTGCAAGCTAAATCTCCAAGCTACATCATCTTCAGGGAACTCAGTAGTTGCAATAAGCCTTGTAATGGGAGGAGTGAAACCAACCCCAGTGGGAATGGGGAAGGGACTCAAGAGGAAAACCCCAACTCAAAACCCGTTGTTGATGAACTTCTTAATATGGAATGCGAGAGGAGCCAATAGTGCTGAATTCCACACAAACTGCACCTCCATGGTGAAACAAGCCGGTTGCGTTTGTCCTCCTGGAGACAAGAATGGCTGACCACAGGCACTTAACTGCTGAGCTTCAATTCTCATCTCAATTCCAATCCCTTTCTATTAGCCAATCAGGAGGAATTCTAGTAATGTGGAAGAAGACCTAGTTATGCTTGAAGAGATCTATACCAACCCCCCCTCCCCAAGATATGCATGCAATGATCAAGGTAAGCCCCAATCACCCTAAGTGGTTTTTCTCTGCTATCTATGCTAGCCCTTATTTACAGGATAGAATTAGATTATGGCAAGCCCTTGAGGATATGGCCTCTATCTATAAAGGTAGTTGGCTTGTAGGAGGGGACTTCAATGAAGTCCTAAATGCTAGAGATAAGCATGGGGGTAATAGCACTAGTGCTAATAGAAGTAGTCATTTCTGTAGGTGCTTGAACCACTGTAAATTAGTTGACCTAGGCTTCAAAGTATACGTATGTGACGACCCGGTCGGTCTTCTCATGAGTTACCGCTCTGTTTTCCCCATTTTTGCTTCTAATTGCTTTGTATAATAGTTTTATGTGTGATCGGGTTGGATGGTTAGGGTTCGGAAAGGATTTAGTAAGGTTTGAGATACTTAGTCTCTTTTAAGGAAGGTTAAGTTGGAATAGTCAACCGGATATTGACTTATGTGTTAGAGGGCTCGGATATGAGTTATAATGGTTCGGTTAGCTTTGGGGGTGATTTGAGACATAGGACTGTAATCGGAATGGGTTTTGGAGGGTAGGAGAAGATTTAGGCTTGAATTGGCGAAGTTGATATTTTGGCGATTTCCGGTTGGTAGGCGATATTTTGATATAGGGCCCGGAATGGAATTCCGAGAGTTGTAGTAGCTTCGTTGTGTCATTTGGGATATGTGTGCAAAATTTCAGGTTATTCGAACGTGTCTTGGTTGGGTTTTTTTTATCAAAAGTGGAATTTGGAAGATTTTAGAAACTTAGGCTTCAATCCGATGTGTTTTGGTTGATTTGATGTTGTTTGAGGTGTTTTGAAGATTGGTACAAGTTTGAATAAGGTATTAGGATATGTTTGTGCCTTTGGTTGAGGTCCCGGGGGCCTCGGGTGAGTTTTGGGTGGTCAATTGGATCATTTTGAAGTTAAGAAAGTTGCAGATTTTGAGTTCCAGCAGTTGCAGACATTTTGGTCATCGCGTTTGTGAGTGGACCCTCGCATTCGCGAATGTTCAGGAAGGGAGGCGTCAGGTTTGGCCTTCGTGTTCGCGAAGGGGAGTCCCGCGTTCGTGAAGGGCCGGGATTGTAAGCATTGCGTTCGCGAGAGGCTTGGTCGCGTTTGCGTAGGTTTGTGAGATGAGGCATCGCATTCGCGATGCTAAGGTCGTGTTCATGAAGAAGGGTTTTGGTCAGCGGAATTTTTGTGCTTCATGAACGCGAGGCTTTGACCGCGTACGCGAAGAAGGAAATTATGCATGGGCAGAAGGTTTTTAAACTCGTCTTGTCCGCAAATCTGGGTTTATTTCCTCTATAGTAGGTCATTTTTTGGAGCTTTTTGAAGGAGTTTGAAGAGGGATTCAAGGGGAAACGTTTGGAGGTAAGAATTTTGGACTTAAAAACTCGATTCTATTGTGAAATATACCTATAAAGCATGGAAATCTAAGCTTAAAATTGGGAAATTAGGGCTTGGGATTAAGAGACTTTAAATGAGGATTTGATGGGTCATTTGGACTCTGATTCCAGTGTTCTTGATATGTATAGACTCATGGAAGGATAAGAATTCCGGTGATGTGATTTTTGTCGAGTTTTGAGACGTGGGCCCAAGGGTCGTGTTGGCGAATTTCAAGATTTTTGGTATTTTTTGATTGTTTTTGCTTAGGCTTCGTTCCTTTAGCATATTTTGACGCCGTGATTATGATTTTGGATAGATTCAATGCGAGTTGAGGCCGATTAGAGGGGGAAAGCATCGCAGAGTAGTATTTCCACCGGTTTGAGGTAAGTAACCATTGTAAATCTGGAATTGAGGGTACAAAACCCCGGTATTTGACTTGTTTTGATAAATGCGGTGATGCACATGCTAGGTGACGAGCGTGTGAGCATGCAAAGGTAGGGATTGTGACTTGGTCCGTCCCGTAGCGACTATTAAGCAGCGTATTTGATTTGCAAATATTATATTATTTCGTATTTTGGATATTTATACTATATTATGGGCTATATTCCATGTTTCGGACCTTGTGCCGACCTATAGAAACCCTTAGGGGCATTTTGACTAGTTCTCCTCACTTTACTTGCTAAAAGCATATCCTCAGTCATGATGTACCTGTTTAAACGTCTAAAACTGGTTTATTCATTTCACTTCTAAATGAGATAATTATTTGGACTGAGTTCCCTAATTTCCACTATTGTGCCCGAGAGGCTGTGAGGTTAATGACTGAGAGAGGTCGAGAACCTAAGTGTGAGGATATTTATATATATGTGAGTTATGGATCGGGCTGCACACTGCAGTGATACTTATATGGATCGGGTTGCAAGCCGCAACAATATATATATTGGATCGGGCTGCGAGCCGCAACAATATGACGTTTGGGCTATAGGAGCCCTCCGGAGTCTGCACACCCCCAGTGAGGTTAGTCGACTATACTTAAATGGATCGGGCTGCACGCCGCAACAGTCATTTTGATTTCTATTATTATGAGATATTGGGAGACTGAGTGAGGAGGGTTGAGTCACGAGTGGCTGAGAGGCTGCCCGAGAGGCCATATTTGTGTGATTCCTTGCCCGAGGGGCCCAGTTATGATGATTTTACTTATTTCACTCTCCTTTTAAACAAGCCTCTATTGAATATATTGTTAAGTATCTGATTTCAAATGTTTTAAACTAGAAAAACTGATTCTATGATGAAACTGGTTTTAAACCGTAAAGTTGATTTATTATCCTGTGATTATTCAGTCATATGCTTTTGAATTGCTCGTCACTGCTTTTAGTACTTATTTACTTTAGTTACTTACTGAGTGGGCATACTTACGTTACTCCCCACACCTTGTGTGCAGATCCAGGTGCCCGAGCAGCCGAGTGAGGGTTGTTCAGCTGATTCAGTGTGTGGACGGAGATTTCCAAGTAGTTGCATGGTGCCCGCAACCCTGTTTTCTCCTCCTTATCTTCTTATCTTTCCGCATTTTTCTAGACTATTGATGTAGTAGGTATTCAGACTTGTATTAGAGGCTCTAGACTCGTGACACCATATTTATGGGGTTGTGTAGTTTCATGTTTATTGACTTACGCATATATATATATATCTTTTATCATTTTAAAATGCTTATTATGAAAAATATGGTATTTAAACCTATGTAGAAAAATGTCTTAATGTTAAAGGAAAAGGGTTATGGTTATGGACTGGTTGGCTTGCCTAGTAATGTGATAGGTGCCACCACGACCGGTATTTGGGGTCGTGACAAGTTAGTATCAGAGCCTAGGTTACATAGGTCTCGCAAGTCATGAGCTGGTTTAGTAGAGTCTCGTGGATCGGTACGGAGACGTCTGTACTTATCCTCAAGAGCCGTAGGCCTGTTGGTGCAGCGCTCCTTACTTGGCATCAGTTCTCGATTCTCTTTCTAGAGAAGTATGTGCCACAATCGCGTCGAGAGGAGCTGCATAGGCAGTTTGAGCAGTTGCGTCAGGGGGAGATGACTATGACACAGTATGAGATACAGTTCTCTGAGTTAGCCCGTCATGCGGTTTGGTTGGTTCTCACAGATTGAGAGAGGATAAGAAGGTTTATTGATGGCCTCACATATTGATGACGTCCAAATCCACTACTAAAAAGTAATAGATACGATCGCATGCAATATAATTTACCCAACTATGAGTCGGGGTCGAATCCCGCAGAGAACAATGTGTAGGCGATTAGGAATGTAAGAAAATTATCGCTTATCGCACAATGCCAAACACTAAGAATTTTGGTTTGAAAATGTTTATACCTAAATGCGAAAATGTAAACTAACCTAGAAAGCAAGTAAAATGATCAATGGCTACAAGTATGGTTGCATCGGGAATTACACTCAAGTAACGATCTAATGTATTTCACGATTTTACAAATATAAGTGAGTTTATGTTAAATAGCCACCGATAATAATTCTTAATTAGCTTCTTCCGAAGACTAACAAAACTTCCTAATTGAATTATCCCTAAAACAATTAGAAGATTAAGCACACCCGGAATAGCTACAAGTAGCTCAATCCTATCCCTAGGTAGAATCTATAAAATGAGGGTTAACGCCTCAAGTTCTTGTTAATTAATCTTTCCCAACCCCAAATTATCTTTTCCAAAATTAATTCCGAGTTAATGGGAGAGTCCTAGGGTTGGCTAATCCCTTTGGAAACATTAAAGAACAAGAGTAATTAAACTAACAATAACTCACTTCATAATATATAAAATCATTCAATACATAAGCACAACAAGGTATTTAATCCACACTTTAAATATGAATATTTCCATAAACAAGATTCAAGTGTTGGATAAAATACTACACACTTAGATATACAATACAAAGCAAGGAAATAAAGAAATAAACATAAATGGGTAAGAAAATCTTAACCACAAGCTTCAAATCTTCAAACCCAAGTGTGTGTGCAAAACCCCAGCTTCAATAAATGTTCTCTCTAGTTCTATGAACTGAAAATAAGCCAAAGATTTGCCAAAGATATCTAAAAAGTCTGCTTGGACGAGTATAAAAATGGTTTGGGGTTTAGAAAATGTGAAAAGACCAATTTGCCAAATCTGATGCCCGACTTTCGCATATGCGGAACAATTCATGCAGATGTGGCTCCGCAGATGCGGATTCCTTAACGCAGAAGTGAAATTCCTTGTCCAACACTGCTTCACAGATGCGGTGCAAAAGTCGCAGATGCGACACCGCATAAGCGATACTCTAATCGCAGATGCGGTTTTCCCATGCTCAGCCATTTCCGTAGAAGTGTGTGTTCCTTCGCAGAAGCGATATCGCTTCCGCGTCTTTTCCTCTGCAGAAGCGGAATCTTCCAAATCAAGCCTCCACCGCAGAAGCATTTATTTGCACGCGGAAGCGGGGTCGCTTCTGCGACTATTAATCCGCAGAAGCGGAATCACTAGAAGGCATTGCATTTTTCACTCTCTTTTGCTCAATTCCACTTCAATTTAATTCAATTCAAATCACTTCGTAGCATCATTTACCTGAAAATCTAACAATACACAAATAAACAACCTCATATTATAGTTAAAGGACATAAAAGCTAGGGACAAGAGACTAGATTGAGTGGTAAAATCAACACTCATCAACACCCCCAACTTAAAGCTTTTGCTTGTCCTCAAGCAAATCAAAATCAACAACTCAATGAGGATTTACCATGCAAAACACAAGTGGTATTGTCATTATTTACATATCACATTCCCCAATTTAAGCAACATACTTATGGATTTGGTTGATACTAATAATTAGGCTCAAGTATGTGTATCTTTCCCGAATGACTCCCTCATAAAGAAAAATAACTTCAAGAATGTGCAAGGGAGTTTCAAAATAATCAAGTGATCGAGAAGTGACTCAAAAGCACTAGTTCATTACATATGCTCCATTTACTCAATTTCACCAATCCTTTCTAATTCATGTGCCCCCACAAGAAAGAAAGTCCCCAAATCACTATATTTACAAAAATAACATAAGGGACAAATTTACAAAAACACTCACTCTCACAAAGAATTTCAAATGCTACAATATCTCATACCATAAGCTTGTCCTTATTTTAATTCATCACTCATTCAAGAATATTCGGTTGGAGGTCCCATAAGGACTTTTTGAGCTTGCAATGTAGGTTTAGGGAATGGTCGGATAAGCATTTGGGTACAAGTGACTCACCCTCCTTGAACACTACTCACATTTTTCATTCTTTTTACACTTTGTTTCTCTTCAACCCACATAGCCTCATTGGCATCTAGTTCCCAATGTAGAGCCATCTTAAATACCTCTCTAATTTTCTTCAAGGCTCCATAAGTTATATGCATACAAATACTTCTCTTTTTTTTTATATACATATTTTTGATTTGGAGCTTGAATAACTTAATACAAACATTTTGAGGTATATGATCCTACACTCAATGTACCACATTACCAATTTCCACTTTGACACCACACCCCCAACTTAGGCTTTTAACCTCATTCCCGATGTTCAAGGAGGGACGGGTTCAAAAGAGGGAATTATTTTACAAAAGGAGAAAGGTTTGTAATGAGTTGGCCAAAGAAAAAGCTAAAAGCTCAAATAGGGTACTAATGATATTATTTATGCAAAGGTAGGCTTGAAAGGCTAAAGAGGGTTTGCAAATAAAACAAAGAATGCCTAAGATCATCCCTCCAACCAAACATACTATCATTAGTATTGAAAAACCAATCGGGCAAGTTCTTGATGATAGAAGTAAGCACAAGAATTATTTGTACAAACACTAACACTCATGGCACATGAATTAATCAAGACAGATCAATCATTTTCTACTAAGAATGTCTAGAGCAATATTATTCGAACTAGTGGGAAAGGAGTCACTAAAAGAGCCAAAAATTTATCACAAAAATCATTCTTCACCATACAACCTGTTGTTTTAGTTCAAAATCACAATTTCGGAGGGGTATTCTTATTTCACACTTCACATACAAGAGACTAATTTTATTAGTACCAAATAATCCAAAAGTCTCATCCTAGCAAAACAAGACTAATTCCCTTAAGAAAGTTGTCACGCCATCTATCATAGGGAAAAGTCACCCGGTTCACTTCAAAAATGTTCCTTGGGAAAGAACCGTAGCATGAAGAAAACCCAAGGAAATAGCACTTAAGGAAAATAAAAATAAAAGAAAAGATACTAAAATATAAACACTAATACTAATAACAACAAGCTACTTAAAGAAAATAACTAATGAAAGAAAAATATACACAGACTAATCACACCAAGCTCGGCAAGAGCACCGCTATACAAATTAGCCCGGCAAGGGCACACAATATTCACAACAACACAATAATAAGCCCGGCAAGGGCACACAATATCCATAGCAACAAAAATAAGCCCGGCAAGGGCACACTAATATCAAAGTATGAATAAGTATACTCCTACGGCCACCCCCAACTAAAAACATTGCAGTGTCCTCACTGCACAATATCAAATATAAAGCACAAACAGTTTGAGGGTCTCCCTAAGGTCTACATCAGACTCGCAGACTATGGGAGGACGGCAGATCAATGCTGTGCTTTACTCGTGACTCCATCATCATCAGTCTTTTCATCGGCATCATCATCACCATCATCACCAGCAGACTCTGAAATGAAGGAATACTCCTCACTATGATCTTCAGCCGCCACTGGTATCTTCTTGTCTGGGTTCCCCCATTTGAAGATGGCCTTGATGCCTCTCCACATCTTGATCATAAATTTGCCCTTCTTCTTGCTCTTCTTCTTCTCCTTCTCGAAGTTCTGATGCAGGTCTACATGAGCCTTGGCCAAAGTGCCGTATGCTCCCTCCAGTCTAGTCACGGATGCTGCCATCTTCACAAGATGCTCATTTTGTCTCTTCTGTGCATCCAAGTAACTCTGCATTTCGTCCCTGGAGAAGTATGAAAGCCCAGGATGGGAGGATGAGGGCCCACTAGGAAGTTGTGATACCAACTCCTTAATAGATGTAAGCTCGGAGTTTAGTATCCCAAATGGTCCCTGTGCAGCCGCTTGTGAAGAGGACTCTGAAGCAGTAGCAGTGGTGGTGACTTTTCTCTTCTTGCTCTTGACTACTCTCCCCTCTCTCGTTACTCTCAAAGGATGAAAAGGTTTATCAGCAGGTAGCCACCGATCGGTGCCACGTACATCAACCTCTGCTCTAGTGCATAGGTGTGTGATCAGTGAGAGGAACATCATCCCTGCATCCTTGTCTCGCAAGTACTCCCTCATCTCCCGCAAGATATAGTAACCGACATTCACAGGAATGTCGTCCAGGAGGCAAGCAATCATCAAAGCCCTGGGGTAATAGACATCTGAGATGTTCCCACAAGGAGACACTCGGTTGCATATGATATACAACCACCTTTTTGCTTCAGCAGTGAAGTCAATCGATCTCAGCCATTTTCTACGGTTACCCCATTTGGCTCTCAAACTAGGAGGGAAGAGTTTGGAGACAAGCCATTCCCCATTTTCACAATGATCCTTCTCTTGCACTGGCTCCATTGGATAGTTGGGAATACCAAGAGTGTAATTTATTTGTTCGATCCCAAACCTCACCAATTTTCCTCTAATGATGACTTGTGGATTGGCAAAATCAGTGCGCCTAAGGTTGGCATAAAATTCACGAACCCACTCCTCATTAGCTTTGCAAGGAGTGGGGATGAAGCATGACCATCCAGTTAAATGGAGTCGGGCATAGAAATCTGGGAGCTTTTCGGCCAATTTGTCTTCATGGATGCCCTTTTCAAGAATTATCCTCCTATTGACAAGTTCGTGCAAATATCGACGCTCACATGCAGCTGACATGAAGCATGATTCATCATATGGTTCTTCAATTTCTTCTTCAATTTTGGGTTGTTGCCCGCTCGTGTTAGGGTCCATTTTAACTCAAAACACCTACATAAAATCAAAACAAGATCAGTAAGGGAATAGAATCATTTTAAGCAATTCAAAATACTGAAATTGAGCCAAAAAATCAGGTTGAACGGGCCCGGGAAGGCCCTGATGCAAAACTACTGGAATTGCACAAATTGCACAGTTTCCGCATCTGCGGATATATAGCCGCAGAAGCGGCTCCGCATTTGAGGAAAAGTCATCGCATCTGCGGTTTTAAAAATTATTCCAGTTATCGCATTTGCGGACTTGGAACCACAGAAGCGGTTCTGCTTCTGCGGACAACAGACCGCATCTGTGGAATTCGACTTCTTCAACTACCCAGAAAATTCTTCAACTTTTGATTCTCAAACCCAATGTTTGGCACCTAATTTATACTCAAGACTTATAAATTAGTGCAGTATATGAACTTACGATTCAGTTGAGACCAATTTTTGTGGTACTTAGCAAGAAATCTTCTTTTAAACATTGTGTCGAACATCTTGCAAGCAAGTTAAAATGGCTTCTTCATCAGACAAATTAGGTACTCAGAATTCCCACAATTTTGTTCATGATTTACAGCATACACAAACTTACACTCAACCAATTTTCCTCACCCTATTTTTCACACAGATCATAGGGGAATGGGGAACATAGCCATGGCAGGCCTTAAGCGAAGAAGAGGAAGAGAAGAAAAAACAAAGGGAGAGAGGACTAGAAGAAAATACCTGATTATCGTATTAGTGCAGTGGAATTCACAGGCAAAGCAATGAAGGTTTTTGGAGTATTTTGGAGATGGGGGAGTTTAGGGATGGGAGAAATAGTAAGTGGAATTTACCTGACCAAATGAGGCGTCTAAAAGTTGTTCTAAATTTAAGACCTGCACAGTTTTCGCTTTTGCGGCATTTTCGCCGTTTTTGCGGCACCGCTTATGCGATTATGTGACTGCTTCTGCAGAGACTGTCGCTACTACGAGCATGGATCCACTTCTACAATACTGCATCTACGGTTATAAATTCCGCAGATGCGGTTACACCAGAAGTTTGATGCCCAGTTTCTGCAGCTACTGGTTTTAGCCTCCCGGACCACCCCGACCTGCACAATTCAACTCCAAAAAATCTGAAACTTGGCACATTAGTTACAAATAATATTCTAAGCTATTATAAAAAAAGAAAATTTCAAAAACGACTAAAAGTTTTGAAGAACGATGGGTTGCCTCCCACCAAGCGCCGCATTTAACGTCGTGGCACGACATAAACAACATTACCACTTTTCTCGCCACTTGGATGATATGAATTGGGAACCTAGCTTGGAATCAAGCTTGTGACCACGAGCGATGGGGGGTGGTAATTCAATGATCAAGCCAATCCTTAAATTCTTCATTTTGCACTTCTTGGCTCTCTTGTGAGGAATGTCATTTTGCTTTCTTGCTTCCTCAAACTGTAAATGTATGGTAGTTGCCTTTCCTCCTCACAATCTCTCATTGACTCGTGTAGTTCAATTTCCATATCACCACACAATTCCAATGTTGAAAAATGCTTGGAATCTGACTTCAAGCCTTCACTTTGCAATTTTTCTCGGATTTTGACATCCTCTTTTTCCCCCGGACTAGAGTCAATCTCAACCAAATTTTTATTTACACTGGTTGACTCTAATTCCATATTTTTCTCGGCATCATTAACACTCATGGAGTTGGTTGGCGGATGTTCAATTCTTGACTCCTCAAAGTAGAGCTCACTTTCTTCCTCGGAATTGGACTCTTCTTGGCTTTCTTCCACACTCTCAAGTTGGTGGACATAGCGAGCCTCAACCAATATTTGCATTTGATCCTCCAATGTGCGGATATGTTCATCATTGTGTGCCAAACTTTGTTTCAAGTCCTCAAGTGCAAAGTTATGCTTCTCCTCATTTTCAAGAATGGTCTCCAACATGAGCATCATTCTCTCATTTCTACCATGCTCAAATTCTTCCATTTCCATAGCCCTATAATTCTCATCACAAAAAGTAGAATCATCATAGTGGGGGCTTGGGGAAGGGAATAACAAATAAGCACAATCATCCCAATGACCATTTTGGCAACCACACTTATAAAAAATACTCCACTCATAGGTTTGAGATTGTGCGCACAATCCACCCTCGGGAGAATTTAAACAATTTTGCCACGAGTGTGGTCCTCCACAATAAGGACAAGGGTCATCAAAGTATGAACAACTACCATCCGACCAATTTTCATTATACGATGTCATTTTTTAGAAATATGAAAAATAAACAAGAAAAATAGACCAAGGTAAAAAGTAATAATTACACAAATATTCACAAGTTTGGACCAAAGCACTTTCTCTTATTTCTCAAACAACCTATATTACGCCAAATTGTTCCCCGGCAATGGCGTCAATTTTGATGACATCCAAATTCACTACTAAAAAGTAATAGACATGGTCGCATGCAATATAATTTACCCAACTATGAGTCGAGGTCGAATCCCACAGAGAACAATGTGTAGGCGATTAGGAATGTAAGAAAATTATAGCTTATCCCGCAATGCCAAACACTAAGAATTTTTGTTTGAAAATGTTTATACCTAAATGTAGAAATGTAAACTAACCTAGAAAGCAAGTAAAATAATCAATGACTACAAGTATGTTTGCATCAGGAATTACACTCAAGTAATGATCCAATGTATTTCACGATTTTACAAATATGAGCGAGTTTATGTTAATTAGCCATGGATAATAATTCTTAATTAGCTTGTTCCGAAGACTAACAAGACNACAATAACTCACTTCATAAATATGTAAAAATCATTCAATACATAAGCACAACAAGGTATTTAATCCACACTTTAAACATGAATATTTCCACAAACAAGATTCAAGTGTTGGATGAAATACTACACACTTAGATATACAATACAAAGCAAGGAAATGAAGAAATAAACATAAATGGGTAAGAAAATCTTAACCACAAGCTTCAAATCTTCAAACCCAAGTGTGTGCGCAAAATTCTAGCTTCAATATATGTTCTCTCTAGTTCTATGAACTGAATATAAGCCAAAGATTTGCCAAAGATATCTAAAAAGTCTGCTTGGACGAGTATAAAAATGGTTTGGGGTTTAGAAAATGTGAAAAGACCAATTTGCCAAATCTGATGCCCGATTTTTGCATCTGCGGAACAATTCACGCAGATACGGTTCCGCAGATGCAGATTCCTTAACGCATAAGCGAAATTCCTTGTCCAACACTACCTCCCAGATGCGGTGCAAAAGTTGCAGATGCGACACCACATAAGCGATACTTTAACCGCAGATGCAGTTTTTCCATGCTCAGCCATTTCCGCAGAAGCGTGTGTTCCTTCGCAGAAGCGAGATCGCTTCTGCGTCTTTTCCTCCGCAGAAGCAGAATCTTCCATATCAAGCCTCCACCGCAGAAGCATTTATTTGCATGCACAAACGGGGTCGCTTCTGTGAATAGTAGTCCGCAGAAGCGGAATCACTCGAAGGCATTGCATTTTTCACTCTCTTTTGCTCAATTCCACTTCAATTCAATTCAAATCACTTTGTAGCATCATTTTTACCTGAAAATATAACAATACACACCATAAATAACCTCATATTATAGTTAAAGGACATAAAAGCTAAGGAAAAAAGACTAGATTGAGTGGTAAAATCACCACTCATCACGTATCAGCTTCGGATTCTTATAACTAGGGAGAGGGTGGCAGGTTCTACCTTCGAGGAGGTTGTTGTATCGCCTGTGAGATTGAGTCGGTTCGCCGTCGAGAGGAGAGGGAAGCCAACAGGCCTCGAGGATCTGGTAGCTTGAGCAGTGCTCCTTCGAGGGGTTAGTTCCAGCAGGGCAAAGGCCATCCTTTCAGGCAGGCTCATTCAGCTTGCCCAGATTATTGTGGAGCATATTCGGGTCATGGTTTTCACATTTCTCATCAGGGCCACTCATCACTCAGTGCCCTTCCAGCTCAGAGTTCATCTTGTGCTCCATCAGTCCAGGGTTATTCCATGCCAGGTCGTTCTACTGGTCATTCCGATGCCAGGGGTTCCCTTCAGTCCCCATATCCAGCATCGGGGAGTTGCTACGAGTGGGAAGAGTTTGGGCATATGAGGAGGTAGTGCCCTCGTCTTCATGATGGTTAGTTTCAGTAGAGGGGACAACCCTCGACTTCTGCTCCAGTTACTTCACCACCCGCCCAGCCAGCTAGGGCTGAAGGTCAGTCAGTTAGGGGTTGCCTTAGAGGGGGAGGTCGATTAGGGGGCAATCATACTCGTTTCTATGCTCTTCCAGGTAGACCAGATGATGATGCTTCAGACGTCGTGATTTCAGGTATTGTTTTAGTCTGCCACAGAGATGCATATGTATTATTTGATCCCGATTCTGCCTTCTCTTATGTGTCATCATACTTTGCTCATTATTTAGGTATGCCCTGTGAGTCGTTGGTTTCTCCTGTTTATGTATCTACCCCGGTAGGCGATACTGTTATTATAGACCGTGTGTACCGGTCATGTGTGGTGACTATTGGGGGTTTGGAGACCCGAGTTGATCTTTTATTATCGAGTATGGTAGATTTCGATGTCATTTTGGGCATGGATTGACTATTTTTGTGTCGTGCTATTTTGGATTGTCATGTTAAGACCATGACAGTCACATTAGTTATTTTGGGTGTGCCACGGATCGAGTGGCAAGGTGTGACTGATTATGTTCCTAGTAGAGTGATCTCTTTCTTGAAGGCCCAGTGTATGGTTAGGAAGGGTTGTCTTTCATATCTAGCCTTTGTGAGAGATGTCAGAACTGAGATTCCCAGTATTGATTCTATTCTAGTTGTGAGGAATTTCCCTAATGTATTTCATGCAGACCTGCCGGGCATGCCACCGGACAGGGATATTAATTTTGGTATTGACCTGGTGTCGGGCACTCAGCCCATTTCTATTCCACCGTATCGTATGGAACCAGTGGAGTTGAAGGACCTAAAAGATAAACTTTAGGAACTCCTTGATAAGGGGTTCATTTGGCCTAGTGTATCATCTTGGGGTACGCCGGTTCTGTTTGTAAAGAAGAAGGATGGCACTATGAGAATGTGCATCGGCAATTGAACAAGGTAACAATTAAGAACAAATGTCCTTTGCCTCGCATTGATGATTTATTCGACCAACTTTAGGGAGCGAGAGTATTCTCCATGATTTATCTCCATTCAGGTTATCACCAATTGAAGATCAGGGATTCGAATATTCTTAAGATGGCCTTCAAGATCAGATATGTCATTATGAGTTCCTGGTTATGTCTTTTGGGCTGACCAATGCCCCAGTAGCGTTCATATATTTGATGAATAGCGTGTTCCGGCCTTATCTTGATTCATTTTTCACAGTCTTCATTGATGATATTCTGGTATATTCGCATAGTCAGGAGGAGCTCGTGGAGCATTTGAGGGTTCTGTTGTAGAGATTAAGGGAAGAGAAACTTTATGAAAAGTTCTCCAAGTGTGAGTTTTAGCTCGGCTCAGTGGCATTCTTGGGACATTCGGTGTCTAGTGAGTGTATTCGGGTTGATCCAAAGAAGATAGAGGCGGTTCAAAGTTGGCCCAGACCATCATCATCTAAAGAGATTCACAGTTTTCTTGGTTTGGTAGGCTATTATAGCCAGTTTGTTCATGGATTCTCATCTATCGCATTGCCCTTGACCAAGTTTACTCAGAAGGGTACTTCATTTGTATGGTCGAACGAGTGCGAGGAGAGCTTTCAGAAGCTCAAGACAGCCTTGACCATAACTCTAGTGTTGGTTTTACCATCAACTTCAGGTTCATATACAGTGTATTGTGATGCTTCGAGAGTAGGGATTGGTTGTGTGTTGATGCATGAGGGTAGAGTTATTGCTTATACTTCTCGTCAGTTGAAGACCTATGAGAAGAACTACCCCGTTCATGATTTGGAGTTGGCTGCCATAGTTCATACGTTGAAGATTTGGAGGCATTAATTGTATGGCGTATCATGTGAGGTGTTCACCGATCATCGCAGTCTTCAACACTTGTTCAAGCAAAAGGATCTTAATTTGAGGCAGCGGAGGTGATTAGAGTTGCTTAAGGATTAAGATATCATTATATTGTACCATCCAGGGAAGGCCAATGTGGTGGCAGATGCTTTAAGCTGAAAGGCAGTGAGCATGGGGAGTTTGGCATATATTCCAGTTAGGGAGAGGCCACTTGCAGTTGATGTTCAGGCCTTTGCCAATCGGTTCGTGAGGTTGGATATTTCAGAGCCCAGTCAGGTATTTGCTTGTGTGGTTTCTCGGTCTCCTTTATATGATCGCATC
This sequence comes from Nicotiana glauca, assembly GCA_026770625.1. Classification (NCBI taxonomy): domain Eukaryota; kingdom Viridiplantae; phylum Streptophyta; class Magnoliopsida; order Solanales; family Solanaceae; genus Nicotiana; species Nicotiana glauca. Next base: position 33,225 of record MU727117.1, on the reverse strand, counting down.
AGGGAGCGCCAGTATGATGATCTGCATTTGCTTGTCCTTAAGGACAGAGTTTAGTATGATGATGCCAGAGATGTGACCATTTGTGATGATGGGGTGTTGAGGATGCATGCCAAATTTTTGTGCCCAATGTGGATGGGCTTCGGAAGTTGATTCTGGAGGAGGCCCATAGCTCGCGGTATTCCATTCATCCGGGTGCTGCGAAGATGTATCAGTATTTGAGGTAGCACTATTGGTGGAGAAGAATGAAGAAAGACATTATAGGATTTGCAGCTCGGTGTCTCAATTGTCAACAAGTGAAATATGAGCATTAGAGACCCGGTAACTTGCTCTAGTGGATGGATATTCCAGAATGGAAGTGGGAAAGGATTACTATGGACATTGTTGTTGGACTTCCATGGACTTTGAGAAAGTTCGATGCTATTTGGGTGATTGTGGATCGACTGACCAAGTCCGTGCACTTTATTCCTATGTGTACTACCTATTCTTCCGAGCAGTTGGCAGGGATATATATCCGGGAGATTTTTCGTTTACATGGTGTCCCAGTTTCCATCATTTCAGATAGGGGCACTTAGTTTACTTTGCAATTTTGGAGGTCAGTGCAGCAAGAGTTGGGTACTCAGGTTGAGTTGAGCACAGCTTTTCACCCTCATACTGACGGGCAGTTCGAGCACACGTCAGATATTGGAGGGTATGTTACGTGCATGTGTCATTGAATTCGGAGGGTCATGAGATCAGTTCCTACTACTTGCAAATTTTTCTTACAACAACAGCCACCAGTCGAGCATTCAGATGGCTCCATATGAGGCTTTGTATGGGAGATGGTGTAGATCTCCAATTGGTTGGTTCGAGCCCGGTGAGGCTAGGCTATTGGGGACAGATTTGGTACAAGATGCTTTGGAGAAGGTGAAGGTGATTCAGGAGAGGCTCCGTGCAGCGTAGTCGAGGCAAAAGAGTTATGCTGATAGGAAGGTTCAAGATGCGCCCTACATGGTTGGGGAGAAGGTTTTGTTGAAGGTTTCGCCCATCAAGGGTGTTATGAGATTTGGGAAGAAGGGGAAATTGAGTCCTCAGTTCATTGGGCCTTTTGAGGTGCTTCGGAGGATTGAGGAGGTGGCTTATGAGCTTGCTTTGCCATCCAGCTTGTCGAGTGTGCATCCTATATTCCATGCTTCTATGCTCCGAAAGTATAATGGGGACCCGTCTCATGTTCTGGATTTCAGCACAGTTCAGTTGGATGATGATTTGACCTACGATGTGGAGCCAGTAGATATTTTAGGTCGTCAGGTTCAGAAGTTGAGGTCAAAAGATATAGCTTCAATGAAGGTACAGTGGAGAGGCCGGCCCATGGAGGAGGCTACCTGGGAGACCGAGCGGGAGATGCGGAACAAATATCCTCACCTATTTGAGGCTTCAGGTATGTTTCTTGACTCGTTCGAGGAAGAACGTTTGATGAAGTTGGAGAGGATGTGACGACCCGGCCGGTCGTCTCATGAGTTATCGCTCTGTTTCCCCCATTTCTGCTTCTAATTGCTTTGTATAATAGTTCTATATGTGATCGGGTTGGCTGGACTTAGTAAGGTTTGAGACACTTAGTCTTTTTTAAGGAAAGTTAAGTTGGAAAAGTCAACCGGATGTTGACTTATGTGTTAGAGGGCTCGGATGTGAGTTATAATGGTTCGGTTAGCTTTGGGGGGTGATTTGAGACTTAGGAATGTGATCGGAATGGGTTTTGGAGGGTCGGAGAATATTTATGCTTCAATTGGCGAAGTTGATATTTTGGCGATTTCCGGTTGGTAGGCGAGATTTTGATATAGGGGCCGGAATGGAATTCCGAGAGTTGCACTAGCTTCGTTGTGTCATTTGAGATGTGTGTGCAAAATTTTAGGTTATTCGGATGTGTTTTGGTTGGGTTTTTTATCAAAAGCGGAACTTGGAAGATTTTAGAAACTTAGGCTTGAATCCGATGTGTTTTGGTTGATTTCATGTCGTTTGAGGTGTTTTAAAGATTGGTACAAGTTTTAATACGGTATTAGGATATGTGTGTGCCTTTGTTTGAGGTCCGGGGGCCTCGGGTGAGTTTCGGGTGGTCAATCGGATCATTTTAAAGTTAAGAAAGTTGCAGATTTTGAGTTCCAATTGTTGCAGACTTTTTGGTCTTCGCGTTCGCGAGTGGACCCTCGCGTTCGCGAAGGGTCAGGAAGGGAGGCATCAGGTTTGGCCTTCGTGTTCGCGAAGAGGAGTCCTGCGTTCGCGAAGGGCAGGGATTGTAAGCATTGCGTTCGCGAGAGGATTGGTCGCGTTCGCGTAGGTTTGTGAGGTGAGGCATCGCGTTCGCGATGGTAGGGTCGCGTTCGCAAAGGAGAGTTTTGGTCAGCGGAATTTTTGTGCTTCGCGAATGCGAGGCTTTGACTGCGTTCGCGAAGAAAAAAATTATGCCTGGGCAGAAGGTTTTTAAACTCGTCTTGTCCGCAAATGTGGGGTTTATTTCCTCCATAGAAGGTCGTTTTTGGAGATTTTTTAAGGAGATGGAAGAGGTATTCAAGGGGAAACGTTTAGAGGTAAGAATTTTGGACGTAAAACTCGATTCTATTATGAAATCTACCTATAAGTCATAGAAATCAAAGCTTAAAATTGGGAAATTAGGGCTTGGAATTAAGAGATTTTAAATGAGGATTTGAGGGGTCATTTTGGACTCCTATTTCAGTGTCCTTGATATGTGTAGACTCGTGGGAGGATAAGGATTCCGGTGATGTGATTTTAGTCAAGTTTCAAGATGTGGGCCTGGGGATCAGGTTGGCAAATTTTGAGATTTTTTGTATTAGTTGATTGTTTTTGCTCGGTCTTCGTTCCCTTAGCATATTTTGACGCCTTGATTCTAATTTTGGATAGATTTGATGCAAGTGAAGGCCGATTACAGGGGCAAAGGATTCGCGGAGTAGTATTTCAACTGGTTTGAGGTAAGTAACCATTGTAAATCTGGAAATGAGGGTACAAAACCCCTGTATTTGACTTGTTTTGATAAACGCGGTGACGCACATACCAGGTGACGAGCGTGTGGGCGTGCACCGATAGGGATTGTAAATTGGTCCATCCCATAGCGACTATTAAGCCGCGTATTTGGATTGTAAATATTATATTATTTCGTATTTTGGATATTTATACTGTATTATGGGCTATATGCCATGTTTGGGGCCTTGTGCCGACCTGTAGAAACCCTTGGGGGCATTTTGTCTGTTTCTCCTCACTTTACTTGCTAAGAGCATATCCTCAGTCATGATGTAACTGTTTAAACATCTAAAACTGGTTTATTCGTTTCACTTCTAAATGAGAGAACTATTTGGACTGAGTTCCCTAATTTCCACTGTTGTGACCGAGAGGCTGTGAGGTTAATGCCTGAGAGAGGTCGAGAACCTAAGTGTGAGGATATTTATATATATGTGAGTTATGGATCGAGCTGCACGCCGCAGCGATACATACATACATATATATATATATATATATATATATATATATATATATATATATATATATATATATATATATATATATATATATATATATATATATATATATTGGATCGGGCTGCGTGCCGCAGCGATATGACGATTGGGCTGTAGGAGTCCCTCCGAAGTCTGTACACCCCCAGTGAGCGTAGTTGACTATACTTATATGGATCGGGTTGCATGCCATAAATGTTATTATGATTTCTATTTTTATGAGATATTGGGAGACTGAGTGACGAGGGTTGAGTCACGAGTGACTGAGAGGCCATATTTTGAGTGATTCCTTGCCCGAGGGGCCAGTTATGTTGTTTTTACTAATTTCACTCTCCTTTTAAACAAGCCTCTATTGAATATATTATTAAGTATCTGATTTCAAATGTTTTAAACTGGAAAAGCTGATTCTATGACGAAACTGGTTTTAAACTATAAAGTTGATATATTACCCTGTGATTATTCAGTTATACGCTTTTGAACTGCTCGTCACTGCTTTCAGTACTTATTTACTTTAGTTACTTACTGAGTTGGCGTACTCACGTTACTCCTTGCACCTTGTGTGCAGATCCAGGTGCCCGAGAGGTCGAGTGAGGGTTGTTCAGCTGATTCAGTGTGTCGACGGAGATTTTCGGGTAGCTACATGCCGCCCGCAGCCCTGTTTTCTCCTTCCTATCTTGCTATCTTTCTGCATTTTTCTAGACTATTGATGTAGTAGGTATTCAGACGTGTATTAGAGGCTCTAGACTCGTGACACTAGATTTATGGGACTGTGTAGTTTCACGTTTATTGACTTACGCATATATATATTTTCTGTCGTTTTGAAACGCTTATTATGAAAAATATGGTATTTAAACCTGTGTAGAAAAATGGCTTAATGTTAAAGGAAAAGGGTTGTGGTTATGGACTGGTTGACTTGCCTAGTAATGTGATAGGCTCCATCACGACCGGTATTTAGGGTCATGACAACGTGGTCCAACAAGAGGTACACCAACATGTCACACCTTCTTTTTACACACCCGAGGGTATATAAGGGAGTTTTTCCACTTTAAGTGACATCATTCGAAATGAAACTATTTTAAAACTTAGAGTCGTCACTTGGAATATTTTAATTGGTGTCCCAAGTCACCGGTTTATTTTTAAATCCCAAATCGAAGAAATTTTGACTTTTCTTTCGAAATCTGCGAACCTAAAATTCTAGATAAGGAATTATATTAATCTCTGAGAAGGTGTTAGGCAATCCCGGGTTCCGTGGTTCTAGCACGGTCGCTTAGCAATTTATACTTGGCTTAATTGTTCAATTACCCATTTTTAGGACCTATGTGCATTTACCTTTTAACCGCTTTTAATCACTTGATTTATTCGTAATTAAAGAATTGAGTTACGCGTACGTATACTTTTTTTTTGCACGTCAAAATCATGTCACGCGAACGTGTCCACAATTAAAAATACTTTGTTTATTTTATTAAGAAATGTTTGGTTGAAGTTGTCCGAATACATCCCTCGAGTCTTTTAAGAATTTAATTTGCAATTATATTACGCGAACGTATATATAATCGCAATACTAATCTAAATCGGGCCTAAAGAAAACTACGATTGTTTGTTAATTATTAAATCTAAATTATGAAATTAATACGAGGGGCATAAGCTATTGGTGTTATTTAATATGGCACACCTCAATTAATTAATGGGCATAGTTAATTTATTTATTTTTTGCATTCCACTAGGCAAGCACCTAGGGCTAATTTTTATATAACTCAAAGAGAAAAAATTACAACTATTACAACAATTCCAGGGGTCTTAATCGATGAAATAAGTAAAAGATGAGACGCACATAGATCCTATTACCAATGTTAAGTAAAATACTCATCATTGATAGTACAATTTGTATACTAAAAATGCGCCTAATGTGATGATGTATAATCTTTTGAATTATTCTTTGTAGTCTCAGTCTTGAATTTTGAATACAGAGCAATTGGTTATAACTCTTTTGTAGCATGTTGACGCTCGTCCATCTTGTTATCTTGCAATGCATTAGTTCTGTGTATTCCATTGTACATATGTCTAGCATTGCTACCATATTGCAGTAGTACGTCCAAGCATTGGAGGGTGATCTCCAGTGCTTTGGCAAAGCACTCAAATGTAGACAGTAGTGATGAAGGAAAATGTCAACGACAAATGTTTTAGCGTACAAAATAAATTTGTAATAGTTGCTAAGCTTTGTGATCACAAGATCGTGCAACAGTCTGTTGCATATTTCCAGTTAAAACCTGCATTTGCATGCTTCACTGCATTCAGTTGTGGAGAAATTGTGTCTGCTCACAGCTGGAAAATTTCATTATCAGTGTATTCGGAGATTGATCGTCCAAATTGTGTCTGCTCATAGTTAATTAATTAAAAGACTAAGGGCATTTTTAATTTATTTTTTTATGCAAATACTTAAGCTAAATTGACAATCAGCACACTTGCATTGGTAAGACTGCTACAATTACTCAAAGATAGTTTGTGCCAGCAATGGTCATCAATTGAGATGACTGGATCGAAAAGAAAACATGCTCACACTTAACAAAGCATACCATTCTCCTATCCATAAGGGCCTTCAGGCGTGGTCCCAAAATGAGCCCAAATTTATTGAAGAATAGTGACTTGAAATCGAATCCCCACAAAAGCATGACTGATCTTTGCATTTGACAATACCAACTAAGCTTAATGGACTTTCATCAATACACAAAATAGGTTAAATGCTATATTACAATTTAAAAGAGAGCACTATTTGAGTTCAATGGTATTAATGAAATACAAACACAAACCATATAGCATTCCACTTTAACTTTTAGCCCAAAACTAACTTAAGAACAAAGATATGAAAATCAAAATCTTGATTAAACCTTTATAACATACCATATCAACAAAACCTGATGAGATTGACATTAGACATCCATGATTTTAAACATCAAGTCCAATAAAATAATATTCAAACACAAACAAACGACTCAACACATGCCTAACTGTTACTGCAAACACAACAGGGCCTTTCCTTCACCTAGAGCCAGTTTCAAACAAGCTGACAACTAAGAAAAAGAATCAGACAGCTTAAAACTTCAATCTAATGCTAGGACATAATATTAATGATCAATAGACTAATAAAAATATCTCTAGAGCTAAATATTACAGCCATAAACGAGATTGAAGGAAGAAGAAATGAAATTCAGCAACAAACAACACTAATTTAATCATATTTTCAATTCCAATTTCCATATTACTTTCAAGTGATGTCCATAGTTCCAAAAAGTACGTGGAAAAGACAAGAGAAAAACAAAGAGAGTGAGGGAGTACCAACAGTAGCAGGACAGCAGAAATGTAAAAGTAATAACCAACAACTCAAAACCAAGTTTTCAAATCATCTTGAACTCTTCTTAGCCCGGATGCACGACTTGGAAATTTTCAGAAAAAAACTCAAATCAACCAACAAGAATCAATGAACCAGAAGCCCAGAAAACCTCCATCAAATTTCAGTATTTTTTTTTTTGAGTTTTTAAAGAGGCTCAACCGTTACTAAATCCTTCAGTTCTTTTTTTTTTTCTCCCTCAAAATCTGACTTAAGAGTGAAGAAACAATGCCTTTATAGAGAAGTTTTTAGGGACCAGAATGACTTCAGACTTTTGCCTTTTACTACTTTTGGAATTTTCGTTTTTGCTACTATGCCCTTAATTTAAAAATCTATTTGCTAAGAAAGTCCCAAACCCATCTTCCAGGAAACTTTTCAAGTCAGTTATAATATATTCCTTTACTTAAATTCCCTAAACTAACCCTTAAACCCCCTGTTTTTACCCCAGCCTACCACATGGGTCAATTCTGACCCATGATTCAAATCACAAGAAACGGGTTTCTCTTAAAAATGGGTCAGAAATGACCCCAAGGCCCAAAATCAATCAAAAATCCATTTGGTAATTCATGAGAAGTAGAATAAGAAACCAATTAAATGATTTCAAAACTAAAATTAACTACATGACTGATTAATAACACAAATAAGCATAGAACGAACTAGGTTATTAAATTGAAACAACCTAATTAAACAGACTATAAAACAAAAACAAGAAAGACAAAATCAGGATTTTAACATGGCATGAATAAAAGATAACACGCCAATGAATAAACCCAAAAAAATCAGAGAACAAGCTTTTAAGATTTAAAAAGAAAACTGAAAAGCCAACAGAACAAATACAAACACAAAATTAATCTAAAGGCAAAACCTAGGTTTGAAACTTTTAACGATTTCCAGTCAGAAAACAAACCACTAAAAGAAGCGGAGAAGAAAAGAAGAGGAGTAGGAGGATGAAACAAGAAAGACGGACAGAAAAATAAAAGAAACACTTACCTAATTAAACTCGAAGTAACACTGGATATCTTGATTTAACCAAAAATAATGCTAATCGCTTGTTTTTGGTCAAGAACAAGCGAACATCATTGCTTTGTGTTAAATTGACCTTGAGAACTTCAGGAAACTCGCGGATTAAACCTTGCATGTTGCAGATTCCATAAAAGTTGATTTTGGCATTTAGAGTTTCGAACTCATATTTGAAATTCGAGTAGATGCCAAAGGGTTTGAGGGAAATTAGTTAGGAATTGGGAAAGGGGAGGTTGTGAGGATTTTGGGTTGTGAGTTTGAGGTTGATTGGAGGCGGCGCCGCCACTGGAGAATGTTAGGGCGGCGCTAGGGTTCAGTTTCTGAAGAGGGAGATGAAGGAATGGAGAGATAAAACGGGAGGGGGATGATTCGAACAGATATATATTTTTTGGGGACTCAGTTACGGATCATTCGATCAAACGAGATCGACGGTCCTGATTGGGGGTCATTAAAACGGGGTCGTTTGGTCGTTTGAATGAACGGACCGGGTTGGGACGTGGGTTTTGGCCAGAAATTGGACGGGTTTCGGGGTAAAATCATTTGGGCCTGGGGAATTAATTAAAATGCCCAAAATTAGATCCTTTTTAATTTTTTTCTTTTTCTTTTCATTTTCTAATTTTGTTTTTCAAATTAGAATAGAAACCTAAATTAATTCCTAAACCAAATTAACCTACCCAATTATATTAAATACTCAACATAATATTTACAAAAATTAGATAACTCCTAAATTAAAAGAAAAGCTACAAAATTCAAAATTAAAGAGTTAAAATGCAACATGAACTATTTTTATGATTTTTCATATTTTATAAAATGACTAAATTACTAATTAATCTTAAAAAATGTAAAATTAAGTCCTAAATTCAAATGCATGTATTTTTGTATTTTTCATAATATAAATAAAAATTAAACATGCATAAAAAAATGCAAATAATCAGAAAGATTCTACAATAATTCCTAAAATTACCAATAATTAAAAGAAAAAATCCAATTCTTTGGGATTTATTAGGAGTAATTCATGTGAGGCAAAAATCACGTGCTCACAACTTTCCCTCTTTGCTTGGAGACACGAAGGGTTTTCGGGCAAAGATAAAAAGAGCAATTATGAAGGATTTTTGCCCGTTTGAAACTCCATGAGAAGCATTTTTGAAAAGAGTCTAACCGAACCTTGCTTCAGAGGTTGCCTACATATCCTTTGCTATAACGGAATCAGGTCAGTGTAGTTCTGGAAGTTTTAGTAGCTGGGACTACTGGGAAGCTGTGATTTCACTGTTGTTGCTTCTGCTACTGCTTGCTGAACTCCTTATTATACCAAAATGGAATGTAAAAAGCTAAACTAGCTAAGCCTATCAGCTACGAGTTACAAGATTCCTATCTATAAATCCTTTGAAGCTTGATCTTGAGTCTTAGCTGGCTCTTGGTGCAGATTCCGATCCGAATCTTGATGCTCATCAACTGTAACTGCTGGTTCATTCTTCAGCTTTGGATCAAGGCGGGACATGCAAAGCCTTTGATTTCAATCATATCTTGGGTAGTCTGCGTCTTTCTCTGCTGCAGCACTCTGAGTTCACTTCTTTTTGTTCTTTTCTCTTATTTTCTTTATTTTGGATTGAGACTTATTCTTTTGGTCATATCAAACCCCGTGCCTCGAGGTCAAACCTGCTCAAACACCAAAATAAACAAACGAACGAAATTTTTCTGCCCCAATTTTCATTAGAAAAATTTCGTGAGTTATTTGTAACTAAGATCTAAACTATAATTATTATTATTTTTTGAAAGCAATAAAATAAGGATTGTGTATCTTTAGGAGGACAAGGCAACTAGGGAATGGAGGCCTTAATGTTTAAAATCTCAACTATGGATTGGAGCCCTATGTTGGCAAAACGACTACTAGGGGATGGAGACCATATGTCTAAAATCTCAACTAGGGATTGGAGCCCTATGTTGGCAAAAGGTGACTAGGGAATGGAGGCTCTATGCCTAAAAAATCTCAACTACAGATTGGAGCCCTATGTTGGCAAAGGGCGATTAGGGAATGGAGGCCCTATGTCTAAAAATCTCAACTAGGGATTGGAGCCCTATGTTGGCAAAAGGCGAATAGGGAATGGAGGCCCTATGTCTAAAAATCTCAACCAGGGATTAAAGCCCTATGTTGGCAAAAGACGACTAGGGATTGAAGCTCTATGTTGGCAAAAGACGACTAGGGAATGGAGGCCCTATGTCTAAAAATCTCAACTAGAGATTGGAGCCCTATGTTGGCAAAAGGCGACTAGGGAATCGAGGCCCTATGTCTAAAAATCTCAACTAGGGATTGGAGCCCTATGTTGGAAAAAGGTGACTAGGGAATTGAGGCCCTATGTCTAAAATCTCAACTAGGGATTGGAGCCCTATGTTGGCAAAAGGCGACTAGGGAATGAAGGCCCTATGTCTAAAAATCTCAACTAGGGATTGGAGCCCTATGTTGGCAAAAGGCGACTAGGGAATGAAGGCCCTATGTCTAAAAATCTCAACTAGGGATTGGATCCCTATGTTCCCAATAGGCGACTAGGGAATGGAGGCACTATGTCTAAAAATCTCAACTAGGGATTGGAGCCCTATGTTGGCAAAAGGCGACTAGGGAATGGAGACCCTATGTCTAAAAATCTCAACTAGGGATTGGATCCCTATGTTGGCAAAAGGCGACTAGGGAATGGAGACCATATGTCTAAAAATCTCAACTAGGGATTGGAGCCCCATGTTGGCAAAAGACAATTAGGGAATGGAGGCCCTATGTCTAAAATCTCAACTAGGGATTGGAGCCCTATGTTGGCAAAAGACGACTAGGGAATGGAGGCCCTATGTCTAAAAATCTCAACTAGGGATTGGAGCCCTATGTTGGCAAAAGGCGACTAGGGAATGAAGGCCCTATGTCTAAAAATCTCAACTAGGGATTGGATCCCTATGTTCCCAATAGGCGACTAGGGAATGGAGGCACTATGTCTAAAAATCTCAACTAGGGATTGGAGCCCTATGTTGGCAAAAGGCGACTAGGGAATGGAGACCCTATGTCTAAAAATCTCAACTAGGGATTGGATCCCTATGTTGGCAAAAGGCGACTAGGGAATGGAGACCATATGTCTAAAAATCTCAACTAGGGATTGGAGCCCCATGTTGGCAAAAGACAATTAGGGAATGGAGGCCCTATGTCTAAAATCTCAACTAGGGATTGGAGCCCTATGTTGGCAAAAGACGACTAGGGAATGGAGGCCCTATGTCTAAAAATCTCAACTAGGAATTGGAGCCCTATGTTGGCAAAAGGCGACTAGAGAATGGAGGCCCTATGTCTAAAAATCTCAACTAGGGATTGGAGCCCTATGTTGGCAAAAGCGTAAAAATAGAGATTGGGTTCCTAAGCTACCATTTTTTTAAAAATTTCTTCTTATATTTTTTTTATTTTAATTTCCTTTTTTTTTAATTTCACGGAATGAGTGAATGCGGGAAAACTTGGGGAGGACTTCCCTTTTTATGGGTTGGTGCTGCAAAGCTGTTTCTAGCACTTACGCACTTCTTTTTCCTTTTTGGTTGCACCTGCTTCTTGCGTGGTTGCTTTGGATTGCACCTGTTTCAAATTTTCAAACAAAGAACAATTGTTAGTTTGAAATGGCAGTTGGTTTTGTGGCCTTGATTGTTTTTGATCACTTGATCTCGGCCCAACTTTTGGCGAGAACCACTGTTGTTTGCTGGCTTTTCTAAAAATTGATCTCTCTCCTAAAACCGAGGAATTCAAATTTCCAAACTTTCTAGATGACGGTTCAACCATGTGGGGCTGTGGTCTTTTCACCTTATTCTACCTCAAGGGGCTTTTGACTTTGGATTTCTTTTATTTTCAATAACTTTGGTTTCAGAGCACCGACCATCACGGCCAGTCGGGATCAACTCGATGCACCCGCTGAGGATGGGTACTTTTCTTTGGACTTGGCTTTATTAAACAGAAACCTGTTAAACCAATCTTGCCACCTTTTCTTTGTATTAGTTTCAGAATAGAGTTAGGCCGAAAGGGATTCAAGGAAAGTAAACAAAGGACAAGAAAGTGAATTTAAGGAGAAGTGTCCTTTTCGGGGAGGAAAGGACTTATCTGGAGTGCATGCAGACTTCAATAGACATGATATGCTTCTTGGACTGGATACCCGATCTGCACAACTATCCCACTTCTCATAAACCCATTGCGGCCTGTATTTTAAATTCGAGAAACCTTACCAGGACTCTTTAAGTGCCAATGGTGGTGACGGATTTCTCTTTTCGATCAACGGTGCCCTTTGCGGGTTTTCGCCAATAGACCTCTCTCATTTCTCCTCTCACCGTCGCTTTATAGTGCTCTTTACGAGTTTTCACTAACAAGACTCTCTCATTTTCAGTTTCTCTACTTACCATTGTCTTACAGTGCCCATAGGTTTTTACCAATAAGACTCTCTCATTTTATTTTCTCATTTTGATTGCATCGGATCCAAACAACTGCGTTCTCTGATTTTGAAAACCTTTCACCAATTGATCAGAAGGACTTGAACAAGGTTTGGATAAAAAGAATTTGGATCGAACTACAACTTTAAAACCATTCAAGTGAGATCATTGCGAACCATTATAACATCTACCCCAATTTCCCTTTTTGGGGGAAATTGGATTTTTGTTTTGGTGTGACTGAACCCTAGAGAGAGGCTCCTACGTATACTTTCGGAATCAAGTCGAACATAGTTCAGGGAAACATGTTTTTTTTTTTTACAAACATCTTCAAGTTCCAAATAGGGTAATGAAAGAAAGGTAACCAGCTCAAAGGGTTAGCAAAAGATTGGAGTGTTTGGGGTAGCGAGAATAAAATCCTTCGTCATCCCAATTGGATAATGTTGTTGCTGCAGAAGGATTAGACATAATACCTTTTGACTGTGTCTGCATTTAAAGCTATTTCGGGATCATTTCCTTCAATGTCTCCCAGGTATAACGCCCTTCTTAGAAACAATTTTCTTATAATGTGTGGGCCTTTCCAGTTAGGAGCAAACTTTCCTTTTGCTTCTTGATGATGGGGAAGAATACGCCTTAAAACGAGTTGACCCACTTCAAAGTTTCTAGGCCACACTTTCTTGTTGTAGGCACGGGCTATTCTTTGTTGATACAACTGCCCGTCGCAGACTGCATCCATTCGCTTTTCTCGATCAGGGTTAACTGTTCCAGACAAGTTTTGACCCACTCACTGTCTTTAATTTTAGGTTCCACAATGATTCGAAGAGAAGGGATTTCAACTTCTAAGGGTATTACGGCTTCAGTGCCATAAACCAAAAGATACGGGGTTGCTCCGATTGATGTGCGTACAGTAGTGCAATATCCCAACAATGCAAATGGCAACTTTTCATGCCATTGCCTGGAACTTTGGATCATCTTTCTCAGAATCTTCTTGATGTTTTTATTTGCTGCTTCGACAGCGCCATTGGTTTTGGGCCGATAAGGACCAGAATTTCAATGCGTGATTTAAACTTCTCACATATCTCTCTCATCAAGTGACTATTCAAGTTTGTAGCATTATCTGTAATGATAGTTGCAGGAATATCGAAACGACAAATGAGATTAGAATGCACGAAGTCTACCACATCTTACTTGGTGAACGATTTGGAAGTAATTGCTTCAACCCACTTTGTGAAATAGTCGATGGCGACAGTATGAATCTATGCCTATCTAAGCTTTAAGCTCTATCGACCCAATGATGTCCATTCCCCAGGCAACAAATGGCCAAGGTGATGACATGGGATGCAATTCTGTAGGCGGTGCATGAATTAGATCACCGTGCACCTGACACTGATGACATTTCCGGATGAAACTAAAATAATTTTTTTCCATAGTCATCCAATAATAGCCTGCTCGAAGGATCTTCTTTGCCAAAACATACCCATTTATGTAGGGTCCGCACACTCCTACGTGCACTTCATACATGATTCTTCCGACCTCTTCGGCGTCAACACATCTTAACAAGTTGATATCTGGAGTCCTTTTGTATGAGACCTCACTGCTCAAGAAGAAACCACTTGCGAGCCGTCTAATGGTCCTTTTTTGGTCTCCACTGGCTTGCTCGGGATATTCTTTAGTTTTTAAAAATCTCTTGATATCATGATACCATGGTTGAATATATGGTTCTGCCTCAACCGTATTGCAGTAATCGTGCCTTTCCTGGATTTGGATTTCCAAATGGTCAATGTGGGTATTGCCTGGGTATGGCAATATCGAGGCCAAAGTAGCGAGCGCACCGACCAATTCATTGTGACAACGAGGGATGTACCTGAAGTCGACTGACTTGAACCGCCTACTAAGAACTTCCACATGTTGCATGTAGGGAATAAGCTTGATATCTCGAGTTTCCCATTCTCCCCGAGCTTGTCGGATAATCAGATCTGAATCTCCCATGATCAATAATTCTTTGACATCTTAGTCAATTACCATATTCATACCCATAATGCAGGCTTCATACTCGGCAGTATTGTTTGTGCAGAAAACCCGAAGCTGGGTTGTGGCTGGATAATGTTGATCGGTGGGTAAGATCAAAATTTCCCCAATTCCAACGCCTTTTGCATTCATAGCTCTATCGAAGAACATGTTCCACGCATTGGTGTCTTCTGATGTTATCTCAATTGAATTCACCTCTTCATCCGGAAAGCAAGTACTCAGGGGTTGGTATTCATCATCAATAGGGTTTTCAGCTAGGTGATCTGCTAAAGCCTGGGCTTTTATTGCTGTGTGGGCGACATAGACTATGTCAAATTCAGTGAGCAAGATCAGCCATTTTGCTAACCTCCATGTGGGAATAGACTTATGAATATGTACTTTAGAGGGTCTAACCTAGGAATGAGGTAAGTGGTGTAGGCCAACAAGTAATGCCTAAGCTTCTGAGCAACCCAAGTTAGAGCGCAGCAAGTTTTTTCTAACAAAGTGTATTTGGCTTTATAACTGGTAAACTTCTTGCTTAGATAGTAAATTGCATGCTCTCTCTTTCCGATCACATCATGTTGCCCGAGGACACAGCCGAAAGAGTTTTCCAAGACTGTCAGATACAAGAACAGAGGCCTCCCCGGTTCAGGTGGGACCAAGACTGGCGGGTTCGACGGGTATTCTTTGATTTTGTCAAAGGCTTCTTGACACTCATTCGTCCATTTGACTCCTGCATCGTTCTTTATCAGCTTGAAGATGGGTTCACATGTGGAAGTCAACTGAAATATGAATCGGCTAATGTAGTTCAACCTTCCCAGCAGGCTTATAACCTCTTTCTTGGCCCTTGGAGGGGGCAAATCTTGAATAGACTTTATCTTTGTTCGGTCTAACTCAATGCCCCTTCGACTGACTGTAAATCCCAAGAGCTTGCCAGACGGAACCCCAAATGCAGATTTGGCCAAATTTAGCTTCAAATCATATTTACGCAGCCGCTCAAAGAATTTTCTCAAGTCCCGAACATGGTCATCTTGGGTCCTGAATTTGATGATCACATCGTCCACATACACCTCTATCTCTTGGTGCACCGTGTTATGAAAAATGGCAGTCATGGCCCTCATATAGGTTGCACCGGCGTTCTTCAGACCAAATGGCATGACTCTGTAACAGTAGGTGCCCCAAGGTGTGGTGAAAGTTGTCTTTTCCGCATTCTCTTCATCCATCAACACCTAGTAATATCCTTCATAACAATCCACGGAAGACTGTATCTCATGTTTGGCGCAGTTATCAACAAGTGTGGATGTTAGGCAAAGGGAAATTATCCTTGGGACTGTCACACCTCTTTTTTTATTGTTTACACCCCGTGAAGGGTATAATAAAAGAGTTTTTCCAATTAAAGGACAATTGAAACGGGATTCTTTTATTAAGAGATTCAGAGTCGCCACTTGGAAGATTTATGGTGTCCCAAGTCACCGGTTTGAATCCCGAATCAAGGAAACGATTTGACTCTGTAGTACAGTCGCGAACCAGAAATCTGGGTAAGGAATTCTGTTAACCCGGGAGAAGG
>MU727117.1:5588-15603 GCA_026770625.1 Nicotiana glauca | reverse complement strand
TAGAGATACGATGAAGGAGAAGCTGTCTCTAACTTTGGCTTAAGCTTCAGACAATTATATGTCTAACTAATGTGTGTTTGCGGACCGTTGGATTAAAGTGTATGAACGATTGAGATTGGAAACATATAACCCTACACGTCGTCGTTTAAATTTTTTTTTTATGGTTTGATATTATATTGATGGAACGACGTCGTTTTGATTTAATGACGGTCCAATCTTGCCCGTTAGATCAAACAAATGAATGGTCCAGATCTAATGGCTCAAAACGTCGTCGTTTAACGGGGGAGCTGACTTGTAATTTGACCGTTAGATCAAGAATTCAACGGTCTAGATCTCCTATAACTAAACGACGTCGTTTGGACTCTGAAACATACAGACCGGGTATTGGGGCGGGTTGAGCTGGATCATGGGCTGGTTTAGCTTTGGGCTGGGGTTTCTGGCCCAACCATTATGTATATATATATGTATATTTTGTATTTTTATTGATTTTATAAAATTGAGATTAAACTAATAATCATACTAATCTAAAAATTATTTAATAACTATTTTGTAGTAATTTTCAATTAAAACCATAAGATCCTATTTTGATTTTTCTTCCATTTGTTTTTTCTAAAATGAATTAATACTAAAAATGCAAAAATTAAAACGCATATGCATATTTTGTATTTTTAATATGAGTTATTATGTGACCAACTAACACAAAGAATGCAACAAAATTCTTAAAATTGTCAAAGTCATTTTATTTGACATTTTGGAATAATTTGCTTAAGGTAAAAATCACGTACTCACAGGACTTTCTTTGTTCAGATCTCTATAGTCCATACACACTCGAGTTTTCCCATCCTTCTTTGGCACTGAACTACATTGGCTAACCATGTGGTGTATCGAACCACTCGGATCACCCCCGCTTTCAACTGTTTTGTGATCTCTTCTTTTAATCTTGTCACTGATATCAGTTTTGAACTTTCTTTGCTTTTGATGAACATGGGGATAATCAGGGTAGGTTGGCAACTTGTGAACCATCAAATCGACACTTAGTCCTGGCATGTCATCGTATGACCAAGCAAACACATCTTTGAATTCAAACAAAAGTTGGATCAGTGCATCCCAAGTTTTTTCATCTATATGAATGCTTATCTTGTTTTCTTTGACTTCTTCAGAACTACCAAAATTAACTGGCTCGGTATCATTTAAGTTCAGCTTAGGTTTATTCTCAAACTGTTCCAATTCTCGATTTATTTCCCTAAAAGCCTTTTCTTCATCATATTCCGGTTCTTGGTTTACTATTTCACAATTAGACAGCGTGTTTGGATCTGGGTATGAAGTCCGTATTATTAGAACTGAAAAAAGAAATAAGAAAAAGTAACAAAAATCAGAAAGAGTAAAGAGATATGAACGATGAAATATTCATTTCATTTCATTCAATTTTGAAGATAATATGGTTTACATTGGAATTAAAGACAAGAAACTAAAAGAAAACATTCGAGTTACACCCTGATATAACTTGTGATGCAGAAAAGGTGGCAGGACTGGGCTATCGGGATTCCCGCCTGATTGGGAACGAAGTAGCCTTCCAATTTTACAATTTGGCATTGGGCCCCATGTATAGCACCTCAGCGGTGGTTGAGCTTTCTCCCGGCTGAACCATGTGGGTTTCATACAGCATATGCTCATAGCCCCACAAATTTCTTCAATTTCCTCGGTCATGAAGGCCTCGTCTTCCTCTTACTCATTGTACTTGGGCCTGACAAATGTTTTATAAAGACGCGGAATTGGCTGAGGCAAGACTCAACCATCGTTCTTTCGTTTATCTGCCCATGTCTCATAAGCTGGTATGGCTTGGAAGCCCACACCAAAGCACTTCTTGCTAGCAGCCAAAGTGATAGGTTTCGTGATTCCTTGCAATGATGTTTCGAGCCCCTTACCGGGTTTATAATGATGCCTAATCATTTCTTTGGCAACCATAATCGATGCATTTGAGATAAAGGGTTAAGGACAAGGGTTTCCTTCTTCAGATTGGTCTGCGACCACCACTTCAAAAGCTTGATAAACTATATGCTCACTACCTTTTCTAGCTTCGAGACATGGGACTGATGGGTCCCAATAAATCGACTACTCGTCCTCTCCATGGACTACAATCTCCTGATCTTCATGTTCGAATTTCACCATCTGGTGGAGAGTGGAAGTCACAACCCCTGCTGCATGAATCCAAGGTCTTCTGAAGAGGAAATTATAGGAAGTATCCATATCCAGGACCTGAAAGGTAACCTCGAAATCCACCGGATCAATAGTCAGAATCAAATCAATTTCACCAATGGTATCTCTCTTGATGCCATCAAAGGCACACACACAGACGTTGTTAGGCCTGATTCTCTCAGTACCGATCTCCACTCTTTGCAGAGTTGAGAGAGGACAAATATCTACTCCGGAACCACCATCCAGCATGACCCTTTTCACATAATATCCCTCATTTTTAACTGTCAGATGAAGGGCTTTGTTGTGGCCAGCCCCTTCCGGGGGCAAATCATTCTTGCTGAAAGAGATCTAACTGATTGCAAAAAAACTTTTTGCCATCCTCTCCAACTGTTCCATAGTGGTTTCAACAGGTACATACGCTTCATTGAGGGTTTTGATCAATACTTTCTGATGTTCAGTTGAATTCATTAGCAGAGACAACAAATAAACTTGAGCAGGAGACTTTCGGAGTTGGTCAATTATCTCGTAGTCCACCATTTTCATTTTTCGGAAGAACTCTTCTGCTTCTTCAGCACTTATTGGCTTCTTGAGTGGGAAACGCTTCTTCGTGGCATTATTAACTTCCTCCAGATTGAGGTATTTCTCATCCGGGTTACTTTCCTTTACTTCTCCCGAAATCTCTTTACCCCTGTAAGTTACTACTGCCTTGTTGTAATTCCATGAAATGGTAGTGAGATCTATCTTGGGCCTCTGTGGTGCGCGACCAATAAAAATAGGCTCATTCAGCCTTGGTGAAATTACTGGCCCCCCACCACGTAGGTCCCTTTAGGCACATACATTTTAGATCCCTTGTTTAGCTCAAACCTTCTTGGATGGCTCAATGACATTTGTTCTTTCTTGTGGCCTCAGGGAACATAGAGAATGACGTCTTTTGAGGGCGCTGCCCCAGTTTCGATTTTCACTCTCTTTTCTGTATTCTGAAGGGTGGGTTTACTCTTCTTCTCCCCCTCGTCTTGTTTTGTGACAACCTTTGGCTTCCTTTCCACACTGTCTATGTCAATGATGGCTTTTAAAGTTCGGTCAAACTCTATATATTTACAGATCATTCTAATAATCGGCCCGCTGTTGTGAGCCGGTAATGGATTGTTGGTTACATTAGGAATGTCTTCATCCTTTAGAACTATTTGCTTTTGTTCTATGAGGTTTTCTACATCCCTTTTTAGGTTCCAACAATCATTTGTATTATGCCCTTCCGACCCTGAGTGGTAAGCACACCGAGTACCGGCTCTGTAAGCGGGCGATGCTAGGTTCTACCTGGTTTGGGGTACAGGCAACAACAAACCCATCTGGACAAGTTTGGGGAAAATGCTGGAATATGACTCACCAAAGGGTGTGAAGTTTTCCATCTTGGGTAGTTCCCAGGCACGGGCATTGTAGGGGAAGTTGTTCTGTAGAGGTCGGGGATTATACTGAGCTTGCTGAGGAGGTTGATTTCTGGGAAATGAAGCTCAGTTTTGATTGAATTATTTTGTGGCCTAACATAGGGTTAGGCATTCATCACTGTGTATGGATGGGGAGCCATAGCATAGGCCGTATCTTGATGGTGATAGTAATGTTATGGGGTACTTGTAGCGAAGTAAGGTCTGGGTGGATGGGGTTTTCTTACACTTGAAGTTGTCATTGCCGCTTCTTCCTTCTTCTTTCGGTTTGCTACACCTCCAGACCCACCTTGAATTGCTTGGGAGGTAGCCCTTATAGTAGACTAACTTAATATGCGCCATGTTTTT
This sequence comes from Nicotiana glauca, assembly GCA_026770625.1. Lineage (NCBI taxonomy): Eukaryota > Viridiplantae > Streptophyta > Magnoliopsida > Solanales > Solanaceae > Nicotiana > Nicotiana glauca. The sequence continues at coordinate 11,620 of MU727117.1, read as the reverse complement.
AGACCATTCTCGACCATTTCACCAATTTTTATGGCCTCGGCAAATAGTTTCCCCATCGCAGACATCATATTCTAGTAATAATCAAGCTCTTGGGCTTGAAGAAAAACACTAACCATCTCTGTTTCATCTATTGGAGGTTTGACTCTGGCCACTTTTTCGCGCCATTTGACAGCATACTCCCGGAAGTTTTCCGAGGACTTTTTCTTGAGATTTGATAACGAATTCCTATCAGGAGCTATGTCGATGTTATACTAAAACTTCCTGATGAAATCCCAAGCCAGTTCGTCCCAAATATGCCATTGAGATATATCTTGGTCCATGTATTATTAAGAAGGAATACCGACCGTGCTCTCTTCAAAATAAGCTATGAGGAGCTCCTCTTTTCCACCTGCTCCCCGCAATTGGTTGCAGTACCTCTTGAGGTGGGCTATGGGATCCCCATGTCCGTCATACTTTTCAAACTTTGGGGTTTTGAAACCCAGGGGTAAATGCACGTGTGGGAACATACACAGGTCAGCATAGGACACGCTCTTTTGCCCACTCAAACCCTGTATATTTTTTAGACTCTGCTCTATGCTTCTCATCTTTATGGTAATCTCCTCTTATTTAGGGGTTTTTGTGGTTTTCTCTTACCCTGCGGTAAACTCGTACCAGGGCAGTTGAGGGTAAGCATTGGTAGTAAACTGGGTAGGTTCCAGTGGGAAAGATGGCACTTAAAAGGTGAAGGATGACGGGTCAAAGTTAGGCCTAGGTAGAGTGGGTTGTGCCGTAGCTAAACAAGGTGGCATAGTGAATATATTTGAGGCCGCACCTGACATTAACACCTAGGGGAGAGCCTTAAAAGGTGTTCCAGCAAAGTGGGCTGAGATGGTAGGACATCCCAGTGGGGTATTTGGATAACTTATGGGAACGTTGGAAGTCCCACTTGCCTTGGAAAGTAACTCAGGGAATCCTGGTATCGCACTTTGTGGTTCCCTGCCGTTGGCCCAGGCGTCCCACATTTCCATTATACGGAGACGCAGAATTCTATTTTCCTTAGCAGTTGCTGACTCGGAAGTTGGGATGGCCGAGATCGGGCTATCCTCCGGGATAGGGATTGTTGGCAGATGACTTTCCGAAGATATTTCAACACTTCCTTTTGACCTTGTGAAGTACGGATGTGAAGCCAGATTACCACAAAACCAACCGCCTTAATATAAAATATGTACTTAACAGTAGACAACAAACCGGTTAGTTTGAAGCAATTAACACATAGGTAATCGCACCTTGGGGGTGTGATTTACCTATACATTTGTTTCTACATGTTTCGCAACGGTTGCGTGTTTCATCCAGGCTTTTGCTTGTTTTCCCCAATTTTCTTTTCTTTCCACTTTGGCTCTTTGTGTTTCCCCTCTTATTCCTATTTTCCTCTCTTTTCTTGCTATCTTTTTTTTGTTTTTCTTTTGGTTTTTCTTTGGCTTTTTTTTTTTCTCTTTTTTGTTTTTCTTTTGGTTCTTTCCTTCCACATCCCTCTTTTATTTGAATTATTTACAAAATCATGACCGGATCCGATAAAGATTGCCTACGTTTTACAAAACCACGTGAATCAGATTATTGCATACTTCAAGAAAATAAATGCGAAAAATAAAGAAACAATTTTTTTGGGAATTTCCAATTTTCATTAATAAAACCTCTACTTTACTGAATTACAAAAGACTCGAAACATACTTTTTCTAGGACTTTAAAACTTTAGACAGACTCGAGATATACTTTTTCTAGGAATTTAAAACTTTAAACAGACTCGAAACATACTTTTAAAAATGAAAGTACAGACTCGAAAAAAGAAAATACAATCAAGAGTACATCAGTGCCTCCAACCCTGTCCTAGGAACACCAACTGATTTTGTAACGGGCCTATGCGCTATGTCATCTTGGAGCCGATAGAGATCCTCCATTATCTGGAAGACAAAGATCATTACAGTGGCAAAGAATATAGATCTGGTCATGTCCTCACACGCACTGCATTTCATCGTGATGTAATCGACAATCTTTCTGACCCTTTCCCTTATGATGCCATTTTCTTGCAACAAATGCCCAATCTGCTGGCATCTAGCCTCTAATACCTGGGTGGCAGTATGATTCTGCTCTTGCAAGTGTTGTAGGTCTCCCTCCAATTGTGCCATCAAAGCGTAACAATGTTCTCTCTCAGCTTTGAAACTTTTGGCTTGTTTAGCCATTTTACTTTCGACGTTGCTAATCTTCTTTTCCCAACCGGTGACCCCTCTTTCGTATCTTTCTTTCATTTGTTAAACGAGATTTGCCCGCCCCTCTGCATTTTTAGCCAACTTTGTTCGAACTTTTGCTAGCTCGGACTCAGTTTTCTGCAGATCATCTTCACAGTCACGTACCTTTTGGGTAAGGTTGTAAATGAGCCTTTCATCTTTCCTGCTTCTGCCCGGATTCTCGGCTGCTATTCTCAGCTGTCGAACCTGGGCTCTGAGAGCTTCATTTTCTTGAACTAGCCTTTTCCTCTCACCCTCGGCCTCTCGTGCTTGTAGATTATTGTTGAAGGTGACATTTCTCAACTCTTCTCGCAAAGCGTGAATGCTGGCTTGATATTTCTTTTCCTTTCCCCCCAGCTAACCTTTCCTGAATTTTGTCATCAAAGGCTTGAACATAGGGCCTTTTAGCATGCCTCTCAGGTTCGGGCTCGGGCTTCGGCTCATTGTTCACAAAAAACTTCTTTCAAACCAAGCAGCATAATTGGGATCAACTTCTCCCTTAGCAAGGTCTGGTACCTGGGTGTCACTTTTTAGATATCGACAACCATTCCAGTTCCTTTGAACTAAAGCCTCGGGTAGCGTTGCTTCTGGGTGTACTTCAATGACTTGGGTGCTTAGATATGCATCTTCAGGTAGCACCTGATATCTTCCCAGTTGTCTCAAAACTCTTTGTGGTGCATATGGTTATATATTTCTTACTCCCATCATCATCAAGTAGCCTTTTGAAGTTGTCATGTATATGACTTTTGTTACCGGGAGCCATCCTATGGTCCATTCAATTTGATTTGCTCTCAATTTTCTCAAATAGGAAACCCAAGCTTCAACCCCTTTTGGCGGTTTGTAGTCTTCCACCCTTTCCTCATATTTTTTGATTAAATTATTCCGTCCGAAACATATCTCATGAACTTAGGATGACGGCGAAGGTGTTCGATCATCCACATCTAAAGAAGAACATTGCAACCCTCAAAGAATTGAGCCCCAGATTTGCACAAGGTTAATGCTCGATAAATGTTCGCCAGCACTAATGGGGCAATTGTGTGATCTTTTTTTGGTGATGAGGATCTATGCGATTCTGGCCATACGAGTGTCTATTGCGCCCTCCGTATTTGGAAAGACCATGACTCCCAAAAATGTCACGATGAAGGCAAATCGACGCTGAACTTGCCATATGTTCTTGTCTTGCTTGTTATTCAACCCGTATTCATATGTCTCAAGCCCGCTGAGTGCCTGAACTTGAAGTATAAGAAATAAAAAGAACAACACCCTTTGCTCATGTTGGCCTTATTCATTTGTTTACTAATATTCAAAAGATCGAAGAACTTGTGCACAGAAAGAGCCCTTGGGAATATGAGTTGTTGCTTTCTTAACTCTTGGCCAGAATAAATATACCCAGCCATTTCTTCCAGAGTGGGGGTGAGCTCAAAATCCGAGAAACGGAACACATTGTGGACGGGATCCCAAAAGGTTACCAAGGCTTTAATTAAATCCTCCCAGGGTTTGATGTGCATAATGTCTATCAGGGAACCCAACTGTTCTTTCACCCAATCTCGGCCATCTTCATCTAAATCATCCCACCATCTACGTAGCTGCAACCGAGCCCGTTCTATTACAGATTGTGATAAGTCTTGGACGATATTCATTTGTACCTGTGGAGGGTTAAGGTTAGGGTTGACTTTTGTGGACTCTTTTGCAAAACAAGTTTTTCTAAAGAAAATCAAAGGACAAAGACCCATTTTTATTGCTACTTTAGCAAAAATGATCGTTTTTGCAAATGCGGCCCCTTCACGATTCCAAACAAATTTTTAGGCCGAGGGGTAAGTACTTAGTTGAAAAAGACAACTTTTAAACAGACTTGCATGTTCCTCCCGAAAATAGCCTTTCGACAATTGAAATGTAATCTAAAACTATTCCTGGTAAGAAACGACTTAAAATACAACCGAAGCTAGGTCGGCTTATTTTTTTTACCAAAGCCCTAAATCACCCTTCATTTTATTATTTATAAAAATGAGGCTGAACCTTATATGGGTTGCCTACGTATCCCACATCCGGTGAGAATCAGACCTGTGTAGTTCGGTCAGTTTTGACATAAAAATATGATATTTGACTCACTCTTTTGAAATACATTTTCTTTTTCCATTTTTTCCTTCAAAAATTTGTCAGAGTTTCGGGACATTTTCAAATACCGGGATTTTTAGAAACCGAGCAAATTTTCCATCCTACCTCACTCTTGGTTTTCCTCTTTATTTTCTTTTCCTAACTGGTTAACATGCAAGGCGAATCAAATAAATATTCACATAGCACGTAGGATGCATCAAGATGGTCTTTATTTTTGGTACATCTGTCCTAGACGGACCCAACCCCTGTGTTGAGTCCCCAAGGTCAAATGCACGTGATGCAAATAATCGTTCCTACTTGAGATCCGGCATGAGGTTGCGTTATTCTAAGTTTAAAACCTGGTGTTTGTGGTCTAGACTTGGGTTACCCAAGCGGATAACTGGGGTCGAGGAGAGGGCAACGTACCGGGATTACGAAAGTCTGCCCGGCCTTGTTGCTTGCCTAGCCCCATTCTATTTGGTATAACTCAAACAGAAAAGTGGGCCACGCAAACGTGAGCACCGTTTTTAGAAGACTCAGAAGGGAGGTGTAAGAAGACATTTAAATATAGTTCAAGTAATTTCAAAGCGGTAAATGACAATTAGCGCATTAAGTCCACAAAATACAGTAATATCAATAATAAAGCCAAATAAAAATCGCATTAACAAGCTCAAATTCTTGAACCCTGAATCGGAAGTTATGCGTTCTTATTCCCAGCAGAGTCGCCAGAGCTGTCACACCTCCTTTTTACACACCCGAGGGTATATAAGGGAGTTTTTTTCATTTTAATTGACATTATTCGAAATGGGATTATTTTAATTCTTAGAGTCACCACTTGGAATATTTTAATTGGTGTCCCAAGTCACCGATTTATTTTAAATCCCAAATCGAGGAAATTTCAACTTTCCTTTCGAAGTCTGCGAACCAAAAATTCTAGATAAGGAATTATGTTAACCCGGGAGAAGGTGTTAGGCATTCCCGGGTTCCGTAGTTCTAGCACAGTCGCTTAGCAATTTATACTTGGCTTAATTGTTCAACTAGCCATTTTTTGGACCTATGTGCATTTACCTTTTTAACCACTTTTAATCACTTGATTTATTCGTAATTAAAGAATTGAGTTACGCGTATGTATACTTTTTTTTTTTTGGCGCATCAAAATTATATCACACGAACGTGTCCACAATTAATAACTCTTTGCTTATTTTATTAAGAAAAGTTTGGTTGAAGTTGCGTGAACGCATACATCAAATCTTTTTAGAATTTAATTTGCAATTATATTATCGAATGTATATATAATTGCAATACTAATCTAAATCAGGACTAAAGCAAACGGCTTGAGCCACGTAGGGCCCCGAGAGGAATGGGGCTCACCAAAACAACTGATGGAAGACGAAGAGGGAGCTATGATCGGTGGGCTGGAGTACCTGCTGCAAACCCACCTACAATCATAACACGAATATAGCGCCCCCGGCAAAAGGGACGTCACTACACTTGAATTGTACTGGTATGTCTGAACAAACCTTGCGCCAAGTAAACTCAAGCCATAGACAAGTAAGTAACAGTAACAGAAACAACAACCAAATCCATAAAGTAAAGACAATCAAGCCAAACAAGTTTTACAAACTCTCCCGTTTTCCACTTCCACATTTCCACATCAATAGATTTCACATTCTTGCT
>MU727114.1:11795-30347 GCA_026770625.1 Nicotiana glauca | reverse complement strand
ACAGAATAGGGAGTCTCAACCAGTAAGCACATCCCCGGAGGTGAGAAGAGAAAGGTTTTCGGCACAGTTTATATAATATTCATATAATATCAAAGCGGTAAACATTTAGCATATTAAGCATAAACATGTAGAAAAATCAGATATAACCAAATACAACAATTATTTCAAGCTCGAATTCTTAAACCCTGAACCAAAGTTCTGGGTTTGTTTCCCCAGCAGAGTCGCCAGAGCTGTCACACCTCCTTTTTACGTTTACATCCCCCGGAAGGGCATAAAGGAGTTTTTCCATTTAAAGGACAATCGAAACAGGATTTATTATTAAATTTCAGAGTCGTCACTTGGGAGATTAATGGTGTCCCAAGTCACCGGTTGAATCCCGAACCGTGGAAAAATATGACTCTGTTAACAGTCCGCGAATCAGAAATTCGAGTAAGGAATTCTGTTAAACCGGGAGAAGGTGTTAGGCATTTCAGGATTCCGTAGTTCTAGCACGGTCGCTCAACTGTTGTATTCGATTTTATCTGATTTCCATACATGTTCTATCCTATGTGTCTTTTATTAGTAATCCGCTTTTTTATATATTTATTTTATAAGAATTGCAACGTCGTGAAAATATATTTCGAACCACGCCGCACCAGTGTACCCGTGGCTTTTGACACATTTCGACTTCGTTGAGATTTGGATTTGGGTCACATAAATGTGCACCTGTATTTAGGAAGGTAATATTATTAACATGCGCGCCTAAAGCAAATACGCGTTTATTATCTTTGGGGAAGACCGTGAAATTCGCTAAACGGTCCTCCCAATTTATAAGTATATTTTTATATAGTAATCATTGAGGGCCCCGCCTTTATATTTAATTGGGCGAGGCTCGTCTCATCATTTTATTAAATGGCCAACTCAAAGGTAATTATAATTTTTATTGATCAATTATATCAAAAGGAAATAAATTTAACTATATGGGAATTAAATTTCTAAGCAAAAATAAAAGTTATATTTTTATAGTCCATACTCAACCAATGAGTTGGACCATTAATGGGCTCCAAAAAGGCCCAGCGAACAAACTTAACACTAGATATATAAAAATGGACCAAGTCCATGCGTACACCAATATTTGGGCCATTTCTTACGGCCCTGAGGCTTATGCCTTTGAAAACGCTGTTGAACACCCTAATACCAAACCGAATTTCAGTTCAAATTACACACTTATTCACTGAAAATGCGTCTTGTTATTAGAAATGTGTTCAACAATTCAATACCAAAAATTCATTATTCAACTTTTCAAGTAACGAGGATATTAATCGTTCTACCTTACTTAAAGCCTATTTGATTTTATTATTTGCTACTTAGTAAATTCATGGACATTATTAAGGGTGTGGAGCTGATTAACAAACAAAGCAGGTTCATCAATGTATAAAACCAACCTAACAATATGTTGACTATATGGAAGGCTATTATCTGGTACTCTAACACGTAAGTAATCTACTGAATTAGCAATTATTCTACCAGCATATATGACTTCAATCTATTTCTGGATTTTATGTTTTCTAACTATGCTCAGTGCATTATCTACTACAATTAACTATACAAATTTGAAAACACAATTCCTGCAATCCAGAAAAACAACACTGCCTATATAGATTATTGATGAATCAATACGCAGCTTCTAAATACTTAAACACATATTCAGTAGTCCAAAGGATCAAAATAATACATATCAATTCCAGTCCAATTATTACAACCAACATATATTAATATATCAACTAACAATTCAATTAATAAAGCTACTACTCTATCCCTTTATCAACTGAAAATCTAGGCAATAGAGAGGGTCAAATCGTGTACCTGGAATTGAAAAATGAAACAAGAGAGTCAGCAACAGTTTTTTGTGTATAAACACCTCAACAACAGCAACAAATCAATTAAATCCAATCACAGCTTCAGATTGCCCAAAATTAAACCACAGCACTATATTTAAACTAGAAAAACAAACTCGGCCAATCCAATCGCACTTTCACAGAATTTCTGATGCTAGAAGAAGAGAAGATCAATGCACAGCTTTCAAATTTTAACTAAATGATCAATGAAACAGTGATGTTTTGGGATTTTCTACTAATTTCTAATGTTTTTGAGTTTTTGGAAGCTATGAATTTCTAATTTGGGCAGAAATTATTTTGGGGAGAAACTTTCAGATTCTGAAACTTGTAAAACAAGGAATATCAATGCCTATTTATAGATGTAAATCTGGAGGGAAACTCAAATTTGAGTATTTGTACATTAGTCCCTCTTTATTTCAATTCTACCCTTTATTTTTAACTTGTAATACAATTAGCTACACTTATTTATTGAGAACTATACTAATACCCCAATCTAGAAGCTTCTATTCTATTCTAATTCCTATATTGCCCTCACTTCATTTTAAATTTTGCTAAACTATCCATTTTTATGCCCTTATTACCCCTGAACTTGTATTATAACTACTATTAACCCTTTTTCTATACCCAAAATACCCTCCCTTCCTTTTATTAATTACTGCTAAACCCTGCCCCCTTGATTGCCGGATTTTAACCATTAACTATCCAATTCTATAATCCTAATTATCAAAATTAATATTAATATCAGAAATGAACAATTAAAATCATACTGCCAATGAACATAACAAACCAAAAGAAATCTAATTAACTACTGATTATCTAAATATTTAACTAACTAAAAGTAATCAAAACAAATAACTTTTCACGTCTGAATTACAATTATCCTAATTATTAAAACCTAACAGTGTTAACAGAAATTTAACAATACTATTTTTTAAAGCAGAAATTAAACAAACCCTAATAAAACTAATAACAAAATGTTGACAGAAATCAAGAAAACAAACACATGCAAAATAAAAGAAAATTAAAACAGCAATAGAGAAGAAGATTAAAAAACTTATCTAGGGTTTCTTTTTTTATCAGACTTATAATCCTTGTTCCAACCACGCCTGAGCCAAATCTTGTTTGAATCCTTTGGGATTTATGATCCGTAACATCCCAAACGGTTTGTTTTCCAAAAGAAAACACCTATTTGGGGTGTTACGGTCATGAATCCCCAGAGATTAGACCGAGGTTCTTGATCAGAGAATCCTGAATTATATATTTGAGGAATTCTGGATATATTTGAGGACTATTATTTGGGATAAGAAGGTAAAGGCGAGTCTACGGTGTAAATTTGGGGTAATTTGGGGTAAGTGTTGTTCGCCGGAGTTCGGGTTCCGGCGAGACAAAATTTGATATTCGAACAGAAGGGGGGATATTCGAAAGAAACCAAGTAGAGGGGTGGAAATAGGGGTTCATGGCGGTCATATGGTGTAATTTTGGTGAAGTTTGGCATAAGGTGTGTTTCCCGCCGGCAAGGGTTCCGGCGGGGTCTGTGGAAGAACAGGGCGGCTATGGTTTGTTATAGTGAAGAGACGAGGGTAACGTTTGATTTTTAAGACATATTAATTAATTATGGGAGAAGGAACTAAAGCCGTTGGATCATATGATTTTGAAGGGCTCAGATTTACTTGGTACTTAAATGGTATCGTTTGGTTTATGAGAGATCAGGCTGTGACCGTTGGATCATGGGTAATCAATGGCAGGGATTTAACGATGCCAAACGATGCCGTTCTGATTAGTTGAGGCTGACTGGGTTTGGATAAAATTGGACCTGGACTGGGGCGTGTGTGATGGGTATTTGGGCTAGGAAATAATGAGTCCAACAGCCTTTTTATTTTTCTTCTTTAATTTAATTATTTTCTCCTTATTTAAAAAATTTGTATTTTTTATGTTATTTATTTTTCTGATTTTTGTGGAGATGCAAGAAAATTAAACTAGAAATTAAACTAAACTACTTTAATGCATAAAATTGTTCTAAAACTAAATCAAGACAATTTCACAATTAAAATGCAAAAATGCTAAATGAACTATTTTTATGATTTTCTTTAAATTTCTAAAATAAATTAATACCTACTTAATACTTAAAATGTGAAATTAAATTCCTAAATGCAAATGCACAGAAAATGCAACAAAATTCCTAAAAATTGTAAAATCATTTTATTTGGAAACTTTTGGAATAATTTGCTTATGGTAAAAATCACGTGCTCACAGGCACAGGTTATCAGCTTACACTTGAGATTGCTCGTAGGATTGAGGGTTACCGTTAGAGGGGTTTTGAGCAGATGCAGCAGGAGAAGAGGTTCAGATTCTCCGGAGAGTTTAGAGGCGCCCCAGCTAGGGGTAGAGGTCACTCCGGGAGGGATCAGCCCAGTAGGCCCCCAGTTTCAGCACCACCACCGGCCCGGGTTGCTCCAGCACGCTCTTATTTCAGCACCATGCCAGAGAGTTCTTATCGCCCACCAGCCGTTCGGGGTTCTTCCAGTGGGTATTCAGGTCCTCCATATTCTTCTGGTTCTTATCTCGGTGCTATGCCGGAGAGCTCATACCGCCCGCCGGCCATTCAGGCTTCTTCTAGTGGATCTTCTGGTTTTCAGAGTCAGCCATCCGGGCAGCAGGTCGCCGCACCACGTTGTTTTGAGTGCGGAGACCCAGGTCACATTAGGAGGTACTACCCCAGGCTTCAGGGCAAGGCTATATAGCAGGGACAGCAGCCCATGGTTCCAGCAGCAGTAGCCTAGCCACCTAGAGGTGGAGGACAGACCGATAGAGGTCGTCCTAGAGGTGGAGGCCAGACAAGGAGAGGTCAGCCAGATGCTTCTCAGTCGGGCGGAGGCCAGGCAGCTGACGCTCCAGCCAGATTCTATGCTCTCCCGGCCAGGCCAGATGCATTGGCCTCAGATGTCATTATCAGAGGTATTATTTTAGTCACGGTATGGGCGCTTTGGTATTATTTGATCCAGGATCTACTTATTCCTATGTGTCCTCTCTGTTTGCTCGTTTTCTAGTTACTTCTCCTGAGTTCTTGGGTGTTCCGGTTCATGTGTCCACTCCTGTGGGTGATTGTGTGGTTGTGGATCGGGTCTACCGGTCCTACGTGATTACTTTCTGTGGTTATGAGACTAGAGCAGACCTTCTATTGCTTGATATGCTTGATTTTGAGGTCATTTTAGGCATGGATTGGTTATCCCCATATCACGCCATCCTTGATTGTCATGCCAAGACTATTTTGCTAGCTATGCCAGGATTGCCGAGATTAGAGTGGAAGGGTTCCACAGCCGATACGCCTAGCAAAGTTATTTATTTCTTGAAGGCTCAGCGCATGGTTAAGAAAGGGTGTTTGGCTTATTTAGCTTATGTTCGAGACACCACCGCAGAGTCTCCGACGATTGATTCAGTGCCAGTGGTCCGAGAGTTCGCCGATGTTTTCCCTTCTGATCTTCCGGGCATGCCTCCGGATCGCGATGTTGATTTCTGTATTGACTTGGCTCTAAGCAATCAGCCTATATCTATCCCACCGTATCGGATGGCTCCTAAGGAGCTGAAGGAGCAGTTGGAGGAGTTGCTAGCAAAGGGGTTTGTTAGGCCCAGTGTATCACCTTGGGGTGCACCAGTGTTATTCGTGAAGAAGAAGGATGGGACTATGCGGATGTGCATTGATTACCGCCAGTTGAACAAAGTCACCATCAAGAACAAGTATCCATTCCCCGTATTGATGATTTGTTTGACCAGCTACAGAGTGCCAGGGTGTTCTCTAAGATTGACTTGAGGTTAGGGTATCATCAGCTGAAGATTCGGGATTCAAATGTTCCGAAGACTGCATTCAGGACTAGATATGGCCACTATGAGTTCCTTGGTGATGTCATTTGGCTTGACTAATGCCCCAGCGGCATTGATGGATTTGATGAACAGGGTGTTCAAGCCTTATATTGATTCCTTTGTTATCGTCTTCATTGACGACATCTTGATATACTCGCGTAGCTTGGGGGAGCACGAGCAGCATTTGAGTATAGCGTTTCAGACCTTGCGAGAGCAGAAGCTATATGCTAAGTTCTCTAAGTGTGAGTTTTGGCTAGAGTCAGTGGCATTCTTGGGGCATATAGTGTCAGGAGAGGATATTAAGGTAGATCCTAAGAAGATTGAGGCAGTTCAGAGTTGGCCACGACCTACTTCAGTGATGGAGATCAGGAGTTTCCTAGGGTTAGCAGGTTACTACCGATGATTTGTGCAGGGATTTTCATCTATGGCATCACCTTTGACCAGACTGACCCTGAAGGGTGCCCCATTTCGTTGGTCCGATGACTGCGAGGAGAGCTTTCAGAAGCTCAAGACTGCTTTGACTACTACACCGGTTCTTGTATTGCCCTCCGGTTCGGGGATGTATACTGTATATTGCGATGCTTCTCGCGTTGACTTGGGATGTGTATTGATGCAGGAGGGGCGAGTTATTGCGTATGCTTCATGACAGCTGAAGGTCCATGAGAAAAATTACCCTGTGCACGATCTAGAGTTGGCAGCGATTGTTCATGCTCTTAAGATATGGAGGCATTATTTGCATGGGGTGTTATGTGAGGTTTATACAGACCATCGCAGCTTACAGCACTTATTCAGGCAGAGGGATCTTAATTTGAGATAGCGCAGGTGGCTTGAGTTAATAAAGGATTATGACATTACCATCCTTTATCATCTGGGTAAGGCGAATGTGGTCGTGGATGCCTTGAGTAGGAAGGCGGAGAGTATGGGTAGCTTGGCATTCATCCTACTATGATGAGACCATTAGCTTTGGACATTCAATCCCTAGCTAACATACTTGTGAGATTGGACATTTCGGAGCCCGGCCAAGTTCTAGCATGTGTGGTTGCTCAGTCTTCGTTATTAGGGCAGATTAAGGCCCGACAGTTCGATGATCCGCATTTGGAGGTCCTCAGAGAGACGATACTTCAGGGAGGTGCCAAGGAGATTTCTATTGGCGAAGATGGTGTGTTACAGCTTCAGGGCCGTGTATGTGTTCCTAATGTTGATGGCTTGAGGGAGAGGATTCTAGAGGAGGCCCACAGTTTGAGGTACTCCATTCATCCGGGTGCCACGAAGATGTATCGTGACTTGAGGTAGCATTACTGGTGGCGGAGGATGAAGAAGGACATTACGGAGTATGCGGCTAAATGTTTGAATTGCCAGCAGGTCAAGCATGAGCACCAGAGGCCAGGTGGCCTACTTCAGCGGATGCCCATTTCGAAATGGAAGTGGGAGCGCATCACTATGGATTTCGTGGTTGGGTTGCCGCAGAATCAGCGGAAGGTTGATTCAGTGTGGGTTATTGTGGATAGATTGACCAAGTCCGCCCATTTCATTCCAGTGGCGACTACTTATACGGCATAGAAGTATGCTCGGATTTACATTCGGGAGATAGTGAGGCTGCACGGTGTGCCAGTCTCCGTCATATCAGACAGAGGCCCTCAATTCACTTCCCATTTCTGGAGAGCTATTCAGAGTGAGTTGGGGACCCGCGTGGAGCTTAGCACGGCATTCCATCCTCAGACCGACGGGCAATCGGAGCGAACAATTTAGATTTTAGAGGATATGCTTAGAGCATGCGTGATTGACTTTGGAGGGCAGTGGGACCAGTTCTTACCCTTGGCGGAGTTTGCATATAATAACAGCTATCAGTCCAGCATAGAGATGGCCCCGTATGAGGCCTTATATGGTCGGTGTTGTCGTTCTCCGATCGAGTGGTTTGAGCCTAGTGAGGCTAGTCTGCTTGGTACAGACTTGGTTCAGGATGCCTTGGATAAGGTAAAGTTGATTCAGGAGAGACTCTGCATAGCTCAGTCTAGGCAGAAGAGTTACACGGATCAGAAGGCGCGTGATGTATCATTTATGGTTGGCGAGAAGGTTCTCTTAAAGGTTTCTCCCATGAAGGGCATTATGAGATTCGGAAAGAAGGGCAAGTTGAGCCCAAGGTTTATTGGCCCCTTTGAGGTGTTGAGGCGAGTTGGGGAGGTTTCCTATGAGCTTGCTTTACCTCCCAGTTTGTCAGGAGTTCATCTAGTCTTCCATGTGTCGATGCTCCGGAAGTATCATGCCGAATATTCGCATGTGTTGGATTTTAGTACCATTCGGTTAGATAAGAGCTTGGGCTACGAGGAGGAGCCAGTTGCCATTGTTGATAGACAGGACCGCCAGTTGAGCTCTAAGAGGATTTCTGCGGTAAGAGTCCAGTGGAGGGGCCAACCAATCGAGGAGGTGACCTGGGAGTCCGAGGAGGACATGCGGAGCCGATATCCCCACTTATTCAGCAATCCAGGTACTTTTCTATGTCCGTTTGAAAACGAACGTTTGTTTAAGAGGTGGAGGATGTAACGACCCGACTGGTCGTTTTGCATTTTCAAACCCCATTCCCCTTAATAATACTTTCCGCACTTGCTTTAGCTAATTTATGACTTGCGGGGACGGGTGGTTCGGAAGTTAGAAGAGTCTGAGCGAGATTAAGCCTAGTTGCTTCTTTAAGTTCCTTTAAAAAGGCCAAGTTTGACTTCGGTTAACATTTTGGGGAAACGGACCCGGAATCGTGATTTGACAATTTTTGAGGGTCTGCGGGAAAATATGGGACCTGAGCGTATGCCCAGAATCGAATTCCGAGGTCCCTAGCTCGAGTAATGAATTTTTATGTAAAATTGTTAAGTTTAAGTTTCAAAGAATTAAATAAACTAATAAATCATTGTATTCATAGGTATCGGGTTCGGATTTCAATTCCGAAACTTGGTACAAGTCCGAAATATCAGTTAAGACCCACCCGTAAAATTTGGTGTCAATCCGAGTAGTTTAAGGGCATTTTGACCCGTTGAAGGGAAATTAAGAACTTGAAGTTCATTAAGTTGATTCAATTGGTTTTGGGGTTCGACTCCTTGATTTAGTGTTATTTTGGGTATTTCGAGGGTCCGACTAGGTCCGCCTCATGATTTCAGACTTATCGCTATGTTCGGACGGGGCTCGGGAGCCCCAAGCGTCAAATGGTCGAGGTTCGAGCGAAGTTGAAACTTAGAGAAAAAAACCAACTTTGCTGCTTCTATCATAACCGCTTCTACGTCTCTTGGACCGCAGAAGCGGTCGTTTGATTGCAGAAGCAGTGTGGGGCAGCTCAGGGAAAATCGCAGAAGCGGTCCCGCATAGGCGGCTTCTGGACCGCAGAAGCGGTACTTCCAATCTAGGTCAGGACCGCAGAAGCGGCCCTTTTTCTGCAGGAGCGGATTCCGCAGAAGTGGAAATTTGTCCACTGAAGCGAAAATCGCTAGGACAGTGGAGTTCATTAAATACGAACCCAACCCCATTTCCTTCATTTCTCATTATACATTTGGGCGATTTTGGTGATTCCAAAAGGGGGAATTTCAACATCACATCACAAGGTAAGTAATCCCCACTCATTCTTAGTTTAAATACATGAATACTAGATAGATTTAATACTAATAATTAAGTAAAATCAAAGGGGTTAGGGCTAGACCTAGGATTTTCATGAAATTAAGATTTAACCACATAATTAGCTATGTAATGAACTAGAAATCACATATTAGTCTCCTTAGGTTATAGAGAATAATTTTCTTCGAAAAATCTCGGGATCCGGGCACGTGGGCCAGGGGTCGGAATTTAGGAAATTTATGAAAAAGGTTGGGAAATTACTTAAATAGTTAGAATTCAACCTTGTAAGCCCGTATTGACTAATCCCTATATTGTTTAACTAGTTCGTGCGCTTTCGGCTTCGCTTTGAGATTTCAAGCTTGTTCTTGATTGTTGGAAGTATGCTTCGGAGCGAGGTGAGTCTCCTTTCTAACCTCGTGAGGGGTAATTGTCCCTTTAGGACTAATAAATGATAGATTGCTATTAAATGCGAGGGCTACATACGTACTAGGTGACGAGAGTCCATGCGTAGCTACTATGATATTAAATGTTTGGGTAGTTTAGGATCCATATCATGCCTAATGTGAGATATCCATTATTTGAATTATCAAAATAAATCTTTTATGATATGTTAAGAGACTAGAGAAGAACGAAAAGTGATCATACGAATATTGTTGAACCTTGTAAGAATTTCCTTTTGTATAAATGATGCCTTGGTGTGCATTCTTGATGTTTTAATTGATATTTGTGGATCGGGCCGATCGCCTCGATAAAATAGATGCATCTATGGTATGGGCCGCTCGACCCTCGGCAGTGCACAATTTATATTCTGTTGGAGCGGGTCGTCGACCTCGGCATTGTTCCGTATGATATATATATACATACATGTATGCTCGAGCTTAGACCTTTCATGATTTATTGCTAATTATTGTAAAAGAAAAGAAAAATGATAAAGGAAAAATATGATTAAGAGCATGATTATGACTTCCATGATAACTATCGTATAAATGAACTATTTATGCCCTAAATTGTACATCATTATTGTAATATTATCTTGACCTAGTGGGTATCAAGTCGACCTCTCGTCTCTACCTCTTCGAGATTAGGCGGGATACTCACTAGGTACATATTGTTTATGTACTCATGCTACGCTTCTGTACTTAAATGTACAGGTTCTGAGGCCGATTCATCTGGTTACCGATCGGGCACGCGCCAGTGAGCTGCGGCAGAGACTTCTACGGTAAGCTGCTTCCCTTCCTATGCCGCTCAGCAGCCGGATGGTGTCTTCTTTTGTATTTTGCTGTCTTTCTTTATTTCAGACAGTAGGATAGAGGTGTTTTGTATATCCTACTAGATGCACGTACTTGTGACACCAGGTCTTGGCACACACTTTAATAGACTAGTTTTGGGTTGTAATATCATGTCCCTATATGGATTACTGTATCGGGTTTATGAAAACCCCTTTTGGGATGCTTATTCCCCTTCTTAAAAATAGTGATGTCGTTAAACTTAGAGATGTCTTCCGCACTTGGATTGCTCGGCAAGGTTGTTGGGCGCCATCATGACATGTTATGAAAATGGGTCGTGACATTGAAGACCTATGCTCATTATGGACAATTGGACATCCTATGTACGATATATGTAATCAAATGTCAATACGAAGAAAGAAATTAATTTGTTAGTAACTAATACTCAAACTAAAAAAAAGTAACGGAAGAAAAAAGAAGTTAAGTGTGACCTGATGTGGGAAGAACTTGTTAATGAATTTAAATTCCTTTTAGACAGCCCGGAAGTAATTATACTAATAGGATTCTTAAAGGTAATTATGTAGGATTCCTAAGGTGTAGTATTATGTCCTAAAACTAATATAATTATAAGGCTAATATCTAAAATTTCGGTTATGTCCTTTTATTATGGGTTATTATACTTAATATTGTAAGGTTATTTTTGTAAACTGACATTGTATTCATGCTTTTATAATAACTAGTATCTACGAACGTGTGTTGCACGTTAATAATGGCACTTGATAATTTAAACATTTATTTATACGAAGGAACAATAAATTTTAATTAATGAGAGAAATTTTACGTATAATAATACAAAAATTATTTGAATACCGAAAAATATTATTACATTTACATAATACATGAATTTAAAATAAAAGGACATCATCAAAACTTACATAAATATCAATTTTGTCATGTTAGTTAGATAATTATGTATTATTTCCCCTAGTCCACTTTAAGTGATTTTTTGATTGCTTTCACACATATTAAGTAACTCACTTTTTAGCATTAATTAATAATATAATTAACCATATTAACCTTAAAATGGGCGGGAGAGAATATGGTTTAAAAGTATTTAATGTGATGGACCAAACACTTCTTTGTTGACGATATTTTTTTCTGTGTAAGTTTCCTCCTAATGATTTGGTTGCTCTACCTTAACCAGAACTCTTGTTGTCGATCTTAATATCCCTTTTGTAAGTGCAATATACATATGGTTGTAATCTAATTTTTATATACGTGTATTTAGCAAATTTTTGAATGAAGGAATAATAAATTACATTTATCAAAAAAAATTGTTTAAAGTAAAAATATTTGGTCTAGTGCAATTGATGTGAAAAATGCAATTTTTATTATATATTAACATAATACTTGAATTCAAAACTATAGAATTTGAGAGATAGTTACCAAGTGAAAGAGAGAGAGATATAATTTGAGAAAGATAGATAGATAATTAAATTAGTAATGAACCTGTATGGTAAAAATCATTTGGTGCTAAGTATTTTAAATATTTTTCTTGGTAATAGTTATTAATATCATCTTGTGTGAAATTAAAATAAATAAATGCTCTCACCAGGAAACTGGCCATCAACATCTAGTTCAAAGTATGTTTATTTCTTCTAAGCTAAGATGATTATTTTTCATGTATTTTTTATAATTTATATTTTTATTTAATGATAAAAACATTTTTCATATTGGCTTGACATTCAATTGGTTTGGGAGAAAGACCAATTATCTTTAATTGTATGCTCTTATTTGTTTTGACAAGAAACAAAATATTACTGGATATCATATGCATTCGCTTTTATATTTTTTGTTAGCCTAATTATGTCAATTTGATGTCGTAAAGATGAAGTTATCATGTTGCATTTACAATTTATGTGTTTATTAATTTGGAACTACTGATAGTATTTGACATAAATTACCTTCAAAAATTATCTTTTCGCCCAATAATTCCTCGCCGTCCATCATATATTAAAGCTCATGCCGCCGGTGTCGATGGTATGACGCTTGTGAACACCTAATTTTTGACAACATTTAATTTTTTATCACTTCTTTTATGTAAATATTTTAGGAAATTTTAACCTACTATTATTTTAGCTTTATTACACTTTATTATAGGGTAAAAATACAAGAAATTTAAAAGGTTAATTATTACTATTAATATAAATATAAAAAGAAAAAAATCCGAAAATATATATTTTTTTTATTTAAATTTCGAGAGTGATTTAAAGAAAATAAGAAAAGGGAAGTATTGAATAAAAAAATAGGTGGAATTCTCTTTTAAAAAAAGTAAAAAAATGTAGAAAATTAAAAAAATAAAAAGTTTTGTGGCATTTTAAAAAAATAAAAAAGTAAAATAAAGTTGGAATTAAAAAAATAAATATAAAGGTATCTGAAAATTTAAAAATTTTAAAGTAAATGAAAGTAGAATTTTTAAAAGAAAAGCAAAAGCAAGTGATTTGCTTTTTTAAAGAAAAGTTAAATAAAGTGAGATTCTCTTTTTAAAAAAATAAAAAAGTGGAATTTTAAATAAGATAAAAGTAATTAAAGTTAGACTTTTAAAATAAAAGTAAATAAATGTGGGATTTCTTTTTCTAAAAAAATAAAAGCAATTTGTAAGTAGGATTTCTTTTAATTAAAAAAATAATAAAATATTAAAATATTAAAAAAAATAAATCTGAAAAATTTCGAAAATTTTGCTATAAATAGAAGAAAAAATTTAGGAAGAAGGGGGTTCAAAAAAAGAGGAGAAAAATAGGAGGAGAAGAAAAAAAGAAGGGGGCGGAGCGAACGGTATACATTCGATATACACTCTGGATCCATAGGATATACAGGGGCAGAATTCAGTTTGGAGAGAGTAAAAAGATAGAACGAAATTTTTTGAAATATTAAGAGTGGAAGAACACCAGAGAGAGTTCAAATCTAGAAAGAGAAAATAAAAAAAGTTTTTCGGACTATTTTTCTTCTCCATTTTTACTGGTTTTCTCCGTGTTGTTGGGATTTCTGGATTGAGGTGTTGAAGCTATTGTGTTGGATTTTCCGCTGCTGTATTTTTGTTGTTTGCTGTTGCTGATTGCTTACCCAATTTTTCTGTTCTACATACCAAGTAAATATTCCAAGCATGTTTTGATGTACAATATCCTGTTGATCATATGAAATGGAAAACTGAAGTCATTCTTTTTTTTTTTAAGATTTGTTATTAGATAATTTGTGATTTGGTTAAGTAGTATATTGTTACTCCTGTAGACGTAAGTAGAACTGAAAATTGGGTTTTATTTGGACTGGCTGAATAGTATTAATTAGATTGATGGACTATTAATTTGTAGTCACTTGGTTTTAACTTTAGTATGGTTAATACTTTTTTAGTTTAGCAGTTTTTCTTTTCTAAATTTAGAAAAAATCATAAACAGTTTAAGTTTGCAATTAAGTTGGAATTGATGTGTTATTCACGTTGAGTTCAATTCTAAGCAATGATTTCAATGCAAATGTCGATAAATCTAGGCCACTAATTAGTATTGGTAATCCACTCGAATAGGCAATATCAATCGGTGACTGATTTGAATTAATTAGTTGTTGAATAATTAGATACAAGCAAAGCACCAATTTAGGTTCGATACCCTGTTGATGTGAATAAGAATACACGGGTTACCTTATTGCAAATTGTTGAATACATCTTTAAATGTTTGGAATAATTTCGGGTAGGAAAAGGCTTGAGTAAAGCGATGGATTAGTTAGCTCCAGTGATTCGATCTTCTGATCATCCTTGTGCAGCCCGTTAAGCTTTGTCCAGTTTGAATTGACCCCAAGGCCCACTTGCTGCGATTGGGCCTGATTTAAAATTTTTAATGTATAGTTAATATAGTATAAGTTAGGGCTTGTCGGATTAGCTAGCGGGTTCAAATTAAAAGGCCCTTCCTTTTGTTTGGACCCGGACTTGAACTTGAAGCTCGATTTTATAATATAAGCTTAGGTAATTAGGACATTTTCTTTATTTCTTTTAGAGAAAAAAAATAAAAATAGAAAAATCATAGTTGCTTTAGGATATCCTTAAATAAAAAATTGAGACGAGCCTCGCCAAACGAAATGTACAAACTGCGGGGCCCTCAATAAATGGCTATAATAAATACTTAGATTTCGGGACGGGTCGTCTAGCAAACTTCACGGCCTTCCCCAAAATAATAATGCGCTAGTCTCTTTAGGCGCGTGTTTAATAATTCTACCTTCTTAAATTTGGGTGCACATTTATGTGACCCAAATCCAAATCTCAACGAAGTCAAAATATGTCAATAATCACGGGTACGTTGATGTGACGTGGTTCGAGATGTGTTTTCACGACATTGCAATTCTCATAAAAATAATAATAAAAGCGGTTAAAAGGTAAAAAATGCACATAGGTTGAACATGTATTAAAATCAGATAATTTAAGCCAAATATAATAGTTGAGCGACCGTGCTAGAACCACGGAACTCGAGAATGCCTAACACCTTCTCCCGGGTTAACAGAATTCCTTATCCGGATTTATGATTCGCGGACTGTAATATAGAGTCAATATTTTCCTCGATTCGGGATTCAAACCGGTGACTTGGGACACCATAAATCTCCCAAGTGGCGACTCTGAATCTCTTAATAAATGAACCCGTTTCGATTGTCCTTTAATTGGAAAAACTCCCTTTACTACACCCTTTGCGGGGTGCAGCGGAAAAAGGAGGTGCGACAGCTCTGGCAACTCTGCTGGGGATTCAAACCCAGAACCACTGGTTCAGGGTTTAAGAATTCGAGCTTGGAATAATTGTTGTATTTGGCTTATTTATTATCTGATCTTTATTATATGTTTGTTTTAAATGTGCTAAATATTACTTTTTACCGCTTTGATAATTTTGAACTGTGTATATAAACTGTCTTCTCGCGTACCCCTTTGAGTCTTCTTGAAATTAAAATTGGGTATTTGCTTGACATAGCCCGCTTTCTTTGAGATAGCCGAGGTGCTTGGCACCCGGTGAAGGATTTTAGTCACACATGTTTTAGGCGGGGAGCACCACCAGTTAAGACGGAAAGCAATGCTACTGGTACACTGACCCTCCTCGGCTCGAGTTGTCCGCTCGAGTAAGCCATTCTAGATACTTTCTCTAATAAGATGTTAACTTAGAATAACAAAGCCCCATGCCGGATCCCTAGTAGGAACGTTTGTTTGCATCACGTACATCTGACTTTGGAGACTCAACACAGGGGTTGGGTCTGTCTGGAACAGGTGTAACTAAAATGAAAAGACCACCTTGATGCATCCTGCTTGTGCATTTATTTATTTCGGACTTGCATGCTGACCGGCTTTTTGATTATTTGAAAAAAAAAAGAAATTAAAGAAAAGAAAGAAATAGCAGTGTATAGGGTTAAGAGAGTTAATCATCTGTTTTGAAAATATCAACGCCCAAATACTGTCGAAACTCTGCTGAATTTTTGAAAAAAAAAAAGAAGAAGAAAAAGAGAAAAACAACAGTGTAGAGAGATAACTACTTATTTTTGGAAAGAAACCAATGCCCAAGTAGTGTCGAAACTCTGCCGGATTTTTGAGAAAATAAAAAAAATATATATAATATATTTTTATAGTTTAATTTATTTGCCGATGAAAAGAAAAAAAAGGGAAAAGTTTTTATTTTAAAATAGTCTGTTTTATTTGCCAGTGAAAAAGAAAAAAAAATATTTTTATTTTTCAAAAATAGTTTGTTTTATGTGTCAATTAAAAAAAGAGTTTTATTTTTTAAAATAGTTTGTTTTATTTTCCACTAAAAAAAATATTTTAAAAAATATTCTGCTTCATTTGCCAATAAAGGAAAATATGTGATTTGGTTTACAAAAAAAAATAGTTTGTGTTTTAAAAAAAATAAAAAATAATTCATTTTATTTGCCAATGATTTGAAAAAAATATATTTTATTTTCAAATTTAGTTTATTCTCTTGCCCGAACTACGCCAGTTTGATTCTCACAGGGTGTGGGATACGTAGGCAACCCTCGTCGGGTCCAACTCCCCTTTTGCAAAAATCGCAAAAAAAAAATGTTAGAATTAATATTTTCGTCATAAATAAGCCAGGTGATGATATTTTTATCAAAAACAGCCGAATGTTCCCGAAAGGGACGCCGGAAGGCTGATTTTGCATAAACAGCCACCCTTGGTCATTTTAAGGTTTTTGACCGGTTAGTCCACACAGCCTTAAAATCTTCGTCCCCGAGGCGCTGAAAGGCCGTGTTTGCAATATCAGGTTTTCTATTTTTGAAAAAATAAGAAAAAGAGTCATAAATAAGTTGGGGATGCTATTTTTTCGGAAATAGCCGAATGTTCCCGAAAGGGACGCCGGAAGGCTGACTTTCCATTAACGGCCACCTTTAATTATTGCTTAGGATTTTGGCCTGTTAGCTAATGCAGTCTTAAAATCTTCATCCCCGAGGTGATGAAAGGCCGTGTTTGCCAAACCAAGTCTTTTGTTTTAATTTGAAAAACAAGGGGAAAAAAAGTCAGTGGGCAGGTGAATGCCGTTAGGATTTTTGGTCAAAATAAGCCGAGCCAGCTTCGGCAGTGTATTAAATTGTTCTTGCCGAGATAGCCTTAGAGTATCTTTCAGTTGTCGAAAGTCTGTTTTCGTAAAAGAACTGACAAGTTTGTAAAATAATCCTTCCCGGCCTCAAAATTCATGTGAAATTGAGAAGGGGCCACGTTTGCAAAAATAGTCGTTTAGTTAAAATTGGCATATAGGGTAAGGAATCTGTCAGTCTGTTTTTTTTAATTTGTATTTCTTTTGATTAGAGTATGTGGGTTGTTTAATGTTCGAGTCTGCAGTTTTTTTTTATCATAGGAAGCAAAGTGTGTTTTATTATGAAAATTGAAAATTCCAAAAAATGTTTCATTATTGTTTACCTTGCATTGGCGCGAACTACGCAAGGTCTGATTCATGCGGGGTCATGATACGTAGGCAATCTCCATAAGATTCGACCACAACTATATAAAAAAATGGTGAAATGGAAAAAGAAAAAAAGAAATGTCGATAATAATAAGGACCGACTGAAGTCCATTCTAACATGTTTTGTTTTGAATTGTGAAGAAAGTTGAGGTGGTTGGTTTGTGGTGAGCCGTAAATACAAGATCCAGGAAAACCTGATTGAGATCCAAGACAGTGACACCCAGAATATCGCGCAGAGTCCTTTACCTGCACGTCATGATGCACACTTGGTGGGGATGATGCCTGGTGACAGGGAGCACATAAATCCTCTTGGGGATGTATTGACTAAAGCTGAAAATGTTGAAGCAGATAGTGGCCTTGGTAATATTGATGCGAAGCTCAGTGGCTAAGATGCCGTGCTTGGTAATTGGGAAGACTCTCCATTTCTCGGTCAACCAGAGTGGAGTTTTCGGTGGCATATTTTGTTGTCATTTCTGTTGTCCAGGTTATTTTAGGGTTGTAATTTGGATATTGTCTTGTAAATCAAACCCTTCTGTCATTTTATTTTGTCTAGTTCCTTTGGTCATAGTATCTCATTTGGTGTTGTCTAGGTTTGTTCCAAGGATTGTACCCTAGTTTATTGTGCTTGTTTGTTGTACAAACTATTTTTCTGTCAGTATAATGCAATTCTCTGTTTTCCATTTTTCTAAACATTTTCTTTTGTTTGGTCTTCTCCCTTTTATAGTGCCTTTCCTGTCGACTCTAGTGACATGACATGTATGCATAGTTATAGTCCTAATCTTAAAAGTTAATCATGAAGCAATTGGGAAGATGATAGGGACACTTAAAGGAAATAAGAACAGTTGGGATCATTTGAAGCCCGAACCATGTGGAACCGTGGGCAAGTAAAACATCAAGGAAACTGTGAATGCAAATTTGCCCAAATTGGTAAGGGTCGTTCGCGATAATGAGAATGTGAGTGTTGTCCAATAGCATTGTAAAATCAACCAATGGAAAAGGCAAAGG
>MU727111.1:70956-129297 GCA_026770625.1 Nicotiana glauca | reverse complement strand
TTTATTTTATTATTTTCTGATGTATTTATTATTTATATTTTTATTTTATTATTATTATTTTTTATTTTCCAAATTTCCTTGCATTTATTCTACAATTTTTAATGACATTTCCTAATTAATTTCCTTTTTATCCTCATTCAAAAATATTTTATCCAATTAACCAACACTGGTGTTTCACACAAGTCACACAATTGCAAACAAAAAATTATTTTATTTTGATTTTGGAATTCTTTTACTTGGGGTAAAAATCACGTGCTCACAGATATTTTAAGACGAGTACTACACAAGCAAATGGTAACTTTGGGTTTGGAAAAATGGTGGTTGGTGATAGTTAAATGCATCATCTATTTGCACTTTTAGGTATTTAGGTGAACTCATGGACTCTAAGCTGGTTTGGTTGGGTAAAGATGTATTCTCTTGTATTTTATTGTGTTAGCAGTACCCAAAAAATAAATTAATACCTTCTATTGTGGTTAAAGTTCATAGTTGACGACTTATGTTTTAATTGCAT
The DNA here is from genome assembly GCA_026770625.1 of Nicotiana glauca. Taxonomy (NCBI): domain Eukaryota; kingdom Viridiplantae; phylum Streptophyta; class Magnoliopsida; order Solanales; family Solanaceae; genus Nicotiana; species Nicotiana glauca. The sequence goes on along the minus strand of MU727111.1, from coordinate 128,786 downwards.
TTAGATTTGTGATATTCAACTGAAGAGGTCTAGCTTTAATGTTCTTTGGATAATTGGTACGGCTGGGAATAATTTAGCAAATATTTTCAATCAATTTCTAATATCACCAAGATATCGGTAACTTAATTTTGGTTATAATTTGATTTACTCAGCGGGTTGTGCATGTTACTATAACGACCCGGCCAGTCGTTTTTAGATTTACGCCCCGATCCCCCATTAGCTGCTTCTCCTAAGTTTATTTCTGCTATTTTTGTTTGCCGGGACGTTCGGTGTTAGGATTCAGTGTGTTTTGGGACACTTAGTCCCTAAATCAGAGCTTAAGAGCTGAAAAATGGCCCGTAATCGGAACAATGTGAAGACGACCTTGGAATGGAAATCTGATGGTTCCGTTAGCTCCGTTAGGTAATTTCGGGGTTGGGAGCGTATTCGGAATATATTTTGGAGGTTCCTAGCTCATTTAGTCTTGAAATGCCGAAGTTTGAATTTTTGAAGTTTCTGGCCCTCGGATCAAAAACTCACTATCGGATCAGAAACTTCAAAAATTCAAACTTCGACATTTCAAGACTAAATGAGCTAGGAACCTCCAAAATATATTCTGAACACGCTCCCAGCCCCGAAATCACCTAACGGATCTAACGGAACCATCAGATTTCCACTCCGAGGTCTTCTTCACACTGTTCCGATTACGGGCTATTTTTCAACTCCTAAGCTCTCATTTAGGGACTAAGTGTCCCAAAACACTCTGAATCCTAACACCGAAAGTCCCGGCAAACCAAAATAGCAGAAATGAACTTAGGGGAAGCAGTTAATGGGGGATCGGGGCGTAAATTCTAAAAACGACCGGCCGGGTCGTTACATCCTCCTACACTTAAACATTCGTTCGTCCTTGAACGAGCATAGAGAACATACCTGAAGTAGCAAAAAGATGAGGGTACTGGCTGAGCATATCCTATTTGGTCTGCCAAGACGCCTCCACGGCCGGCTAACCCCGCCACTGGACCTTCACTGAAGCAATGTTCATTGACCTCAACTTTCTGATCTGCCTGTCCAAAATGGACACTGGCTCCTCAATATAGGATAGATCTTTGTCCAACTGGACTAAACTGAAGTCCAACACGTGCGACGGGTCACCGTGATATCTCTGGAGCATCAAAACATGAAATACTGGATGAAATCCGGCTAGGCTGGGAGGTAAGGCAAGCTCATAAGCAACCTCCCCAACTCGCCTCAAGATCTCAAAAGGCCCAATAAACCTCGGACTCAGCTTCCCTTTCTTTCCAAACCTCATGACGCCTTTCATAGGCGAGACCCGAAGCAGAACCCGCTCACCTACCATATATGCAACATCACGCACCTTCTTGTCTGCGTAACTCTTCTGTCTGGACTGGCTGCACGGAGTCTATCCTGAATCACCTTAACCATCTCCATTGCATCCCGAACCATCTCTGCGCCCAATAGCCTGGCCTCACCTGTCTCAAACAAACCCATCGGAGATCTACACCTCCTACCATATAAGGCCTCATACGGCGCCATCTGAATGCTAGAGTAATAACTGTTGTTATAAGAAAACTCCGCCAGTGGCAGGAAATGATCCCATGACCCTCCAAACTCAATCACGCACGCACGTAGCATATCCTTCAGAATCTGAATAGTATGCTCGGACTGTCCGTCCGTCTGGGGTGAAATGCCATGCTCAACTCCACCCGAGTGCCTAACTCCTGCTGCACAGCTCTCCAGAACCGCGAGGTAAACTGAGTACCTCTATCTGAGATGATAGAAATTGGAATACCATGCAAACGGACGATCTCCCTGATATAAATCTTCGCCAACCGCTCCGATGAATAAGTGGTACACACAGGTATGAAATGAGCGGACTTGATCAGCCGATCCACATTAACCCAAATAGAATCAAACTTCTTCACAATCCGTGGGAGTCCAGATACGAAGTCCATGGTGATACGCTTCCACTTCCACTCTGGGATCTTTATCTGCTAAAGCAACCCACCCGGATGCTGGTGCTCATACTTCACCTGCTGGCAGTTGAGGCATCTAGACACGTAGTCAACTATATCCTTCTTCATCCGCCTCCACCAGTAGTGCTGCCTCAAGTCCTGATACATCTTCGCGGTACCCGTATGAATGGAATACCGCGAGCTATGGGCTTTTACAAGGATCAACTCTCGAAGATCATAGACATTAGGCACACAAATCCGGCCCTGCATCCTCAATACCCCATCATCCCCGATGGTGACATCTCTGGCATCACCACGACGAACTCTGTCTTGAAGGACAAGCAAATGAGGGTCATCATACTGCCGCTCCCTGATGCAATCAAGTAGGGAAGACCGAGAAACCACACAGGCCAGAACCCGAGTGGGCTCCAAAAGGTCCAATCTCATGAACTGGCTGGCTAAAGCCTGAACATCCATAGCCATGGGTCTCTCTGAGGCTGGTAAATATGCCAAACTCCCCAAACTCTCCGCCCGGCAACTCAAGGCATCGGCTACCACATTGGCCTTGCCCAGGTGATAAAGAATAGTAATATCATAATCCTTTAACAACTCTAACCACCTCCTCTGATGCATATTCAGGTCCTTCTGCTTAAGAAAGTGTTGCAAACTCCGATGATCAGTATAGATCTCACAAGGCACCCCATACAAATAATGACGCCAGATCATCAAGGCATGAACAATAACAGCTAACTCAAGATTGTGGACAGGGTAGTTTTTTTCATGCACCTTCAACTGTCTGGATGCGTAGGCAATCACCCTACCATCCTGCATCAACACCACTCCAAGTCCAACCCGTGAGGTATCACAATAAACTGTATAAGACCCCGAACCGGTAGGCAGCATCAAGATTGGGGCTGAAGTCAAAGCTGTCTTGAGCTTTTGGAAGCTCACCTCACACTCCTCTGTCCACTGAAATGGGGCACCCTTTTGGGTCAATATGGTCATAGGGGCCGCAATCGATGAAAACCCCTCCATAAAGCGACAATAATAACCCACCAAGCCGAGGAAACTGCAAATCTCTATAGCTGAGGAGGGCCTGGGCCAACTCTGCACGGCCTCCACCTTCCTCGAATCCACTCGAATGCCCTCACTCGATGCCACGTAGCCTAGGAATGCCACAGAACACAGCCAGAACTCACATTTTGAGAACTTTGCATATAATTCTGTCTCTCTCAGAGTCTGAAGCACTGTCCTCAGTTGCTGCTCATGATCTTCCCAACTCCGGGAATATACCAGAATATTATCAATAAAAACGATAACGAGTGAGTCAAGATATGGCCTGAATACACTGTGCATCAAATGCGTAAAAGCTACCGGGGCATTAGTCAACCCAAATGACATAAGAAGGAACTCATAATGACCATATCGAGTCCTGAAGGTAGTCTTTGGGTTATCTGGCTCCCGAATCTTCAACGGATGGTAACCTGAGTGCAAATCAATCTTAGAGAACACCTGCGCACCCTGAAGCTGTTCAAACATATCATCAATACGAGGTAAAGGATAACGGTTCTTCACCGTAACTTTGTTTAACTGGTGATAATCAATGCACATATGCATAGAACCATCCTTCTTTTTCACAAACAAGATAGGAGCACCCCACGGCGAAACACTGGGTCGAATAAAACCGTTACCCAATAATTCCTGCAATTGATCCTTCAACTCCTTCAACTCAGGAGGAGCCATGCGATACGGAGGAATAGAAATAGGCTGAGTGCCCGGCAATAGATCAATGCCAAAATCAATATCTCTATTGGGCGGCATGCGCGGAAGATCAGATGGAAACACATCGGGGAAATCCCGTACCACTGGAACTGAATCAACAGAAGGGATGTCAACACTGACATCTCTCACATAAGCTAAATACGCGGCACACCCCTTCTCAACCATACGTTGAGATTTAAGGAAAGAGATAACTCTACTGGGAGTATGATCTAAAGTACCACTCCACTCAATACGTGGAATACCTGGCATATCCAGCGTTACGGTCTTGGCGTGACAATCAAGAATAGAATGATGGGGCAACAACCAGTCCATGCCTAGAATAATATCGAAATCAACCATACCGAGTAATAATAGATCCGCCCTGGTCTCAAAACCACGAATAGTAACCAAACATGATCGGTAAATGCGGTCCACAATAAGAGAATCTCTCACTGGAGTAGAAAGATAAATGGGGGCACTCAGAGAATCCTGAGGCACACCCAAATGCGAAGCAAAATATAAAGACACATATGAATAAGTAGAGCCTGGATCGAATAGAACCAATGCCTCTCTGTGACAAATCAGAATAATACATGTGATGACAGAATCGGAGGCAACCGCCTCAGTGCGAGTAGGAATTCAATAATATCGGGCCCGACCCCTCTCACGAGGGCGACCTCTATCCCCCCTGCCTCCGCCCCTGCTGGCTGGGCAGGTAGGGCAGCAGCTCGAGCTGTAATCATAGCCTGAGAACTCTGAGGACCCCGCTGTGGCTGAGCAGTCTGTGAAGATGCACCCCTACCAAGTCTGGGGCAGTCCCTAACCATATGATGTGTATTTCCATACTTGAAACAAGCTCTGGGAGGACGTGATGGCTGCGACTAACTAGGACTAGGCCAGCTGGACTGACCTCTGGAAGTACCCCGTGTAGGAGGCGCGCTAGAAATTGGAGGCGCATACTAACGCTCCTGAGGTACAGGTGGAGCTGGAGTACTGCCGGCTGCTGGCAAATCTGAATATACAGGGAGACCAGAATAACCCCTATCATAACGACCTGTTGATGGGGTACGAGCACCAAAGTAGTGACCCGACTCTTTAGACCTCTTGGCCTCCCTCTCCCCTCGCTCCCTGGCAAGCATACCCTCAATCCTCCTAGCAATGCTCACTACCTGTTGGTAAGGAATATCCATCTCCAACTCTCGAGCCATGCTGGATCGGATGGGCGAAATAAGACCCTCGATAAACTTCCGAACTCTCTCCCGAACTATGGCAACCAAAGCCGGTTCATGCCTAGCCAACCTGGTATAATGGATGGCATACTCTAAGACTGTCATAGGACCCTGGAAGAAGTGCTCAAACTCTGCGCGCCATGAATCCCTGAGGCTCTAGGGAACAAACTCTCTCATAAATATGTCTGAGAACTAGGTCCAAGTCAGTGAGGCAGACTCGACTGGACTGTCCAACTCATAGGTACACCACCAATAATAGGCGGCTCCCCGAAGCAGAAAGGCGGTGAAAGAAACCCCGCTAGACTCCACTATGCCCATAGTGCGAAGGATGCGTTGAATCCAAAAATCCCAAGGCGTCATCTGATGCTAGGCCGCTGAACAATGGGGGATCATATTTCTTGAACCTCTCAAGTCTACGCGGCCCGTCCTCGGAGACAGCTGACCCATCCCCGGGCTGTGCTGGTGCTGCAGGCGGTACAGGAACAACCTCTAGGACCTGCTCCATCTGCACTCTCTGCTCAGGAGTGCGGGCTGCGGGAGTCTGGGCCCCTCCCCCTGCCTGGGATGTGGCTGCAAGGAGGGGAAGCAACCCCGCCTGAGCTAAGGTAGTGCACATGCTCATGAATTGAGCCAATGTCTCCTGGAGCGCTGGAGTAGTAGTAGCTATAGTAGGTGTACCAGGTGCCTGAGCTCCAACTGGATCTGCTGGTGGTACCTCAGCGGTAGCTCGCGCGGGTGTTGTGGCTGCACCTCGTTCATGTCCTCGACCTCTACCCAGGCCCCGGCCCCGACCACGGCCTCTGACGGCAGTAGCAGGGGGCGCGGGTACCTGGTCCTCTAGTGTGGTACGTGTCCTCACCATCTATGAGAGAATAAAAAACAAAAGTTTAGAATTGATATCGAAATACCGCACGACAAGGAATTCTAAAGAAATGAAGATTTTTTCCTAAACAATTACATAGCCTCTCGTAGATAAATACAGACGTGTCCGTACCGATCAGCGAGACTCTAATAAACCGACATGTGTTTGTGACTCATATGAACCTAGAGCTCTGATACCAACTTGTCACAACCCTAGTTCACCAATTGTGAACATGTTGTGATGGCACCTAGTCCCCCCAACCAGGTAAGCCAAATATTGCGAAAAAAATAATAAGTGCAAAAAAAAAAAGAGTAAATCGAATTAAATAACTAGAAGAAAAACTTTACTGGATGCCACTTGGCATGTACAACTCAATAACACAAGTCTAGCACTATTCCCAAATACTGGAAACTCACGGGCAACACAGGCTATAGAAATGTATAGTAAAGACTCCCAACACCAAAATGTCTAACAACCAGAAGAACGAAAAATAATACTAAAGGTAGAGTAAGAGGGAGACTCGTTGGTCTGCGGACGCGGCAGATATACCTCGAAGTCTCTGTGTATATCCTCGCCTCAAGGATAGTGCACCTGAGTAGAGGTACCTAAAAAATCTGCACATGAAAAACATGCGCAGGAAGGGCCACAGCGGTACTCAGTAAGTGCCAAGCCTACTGAGTACCGCGGTGGCCCTTCTTGCGCATGTTTTTCATGTGCAGATTTTTCAGGTACCTCTACTCAGGCGCACTATCCTTGAGGCGAGGAGATACACGGAGACTTCGAGGTATATCTGCCGCGTCTGCAGACTAACGAGTCTCCCTCTTACTCTACCTTTTGTATTTGTTTTCGTTCTTCTGGTTGTTAGACATTCTGGTGTTGGGAGCCTTTACTATACATTTCTATAGCCTGTGTTACCCATGAGTTTCCGGGTCTTTGGGAATAGTGCTAGACTTGTGTTATTAAGTTGTACATGCCGAGTGGCATCCAGTACAGTTTTTCTTCTAGTTATTTAATTCGGTTTATTCTATTTTTTATGCACTTATTATTTTTTTTTGCAATATTTGGCTTACCTGGTCGGGGGGACTAGGTGCCATCACAACATGTTCATGATCGGTGAACTAGGGTCATGACAGTTACATAGGCTCGCGCAGTCACTGGATTAAATGAACTTTAGTAGACTTCAGTATGCTAGGAGATATTTGAAATGAGCATGCTTGCAAGGGTAAAGCTTTTCCTTTGTAACTTCTTATTTTGCTTGTTTATAGTATCAATGTTTCATTTGTTATCTTTTTTGTATTCTTCTTTTTTGGTTGTATTGTACAACTTATTAGCTTGTTATCACCAAATAATTAGTTGACTGAAAACTGCTTTAGTTTTTCACTGTATCAAATGAATTCTTCACTATGATTTTTACTTTTACAGTTTCTTGACCTTAATACACCAAAATTGCTGTTGTTTACAGATCTTTCCAATCTTTAAATGAAGGAAGCACTTATGACATGTCTTAATTAGTGAGGTTGTGAGAATATTTGGGGGGCAGAGATGAAGCTAGCTGCTCTATTGACTTCTGCTGGTGTCAATACTGCTGTGTGTGTAGTGTTGTTCTCCTTGTATTCGGTTTTAAGGAAACAATCGAGGTTTGTAAATATTTACTTTGGCACGAAAATTGCTCAAGTACGAGCAAGACAACAGGATGCCTTTCGCTTTGATAGATTTTTTTCTTATCCAAGTTGGATCCTTAAGGCACGGGAGACTTCTGATGAAGAAATATGTGCTAGTGGAGAATTGGATGCAGTAGCATTTGTGCGGATGATTGTTTTCAGGTGAAATTGGAATTTTCAGCACTTTATTAGTTGTTAGATTTTCTAGTGTTCAAGATTAGTCAATTTAACTTCTGATAATAATTTTAATGAATTAGTCTAAATTAGCTTCTACCCAGTGAATCTATTTGATCGGTTTGTTAGAATTGTCAAGATTAGTTTCCTCCATTTGCGCCTAGATTTAAAAGCTGTTATTGCTCGATCATTAACAACTGAAATAGTGCGCTTTTTTTGTGTTGTTGCTACTCGTGGAAAGCATTAGTTGCCCTAATTCACCTCCATAATCCCCATATGACTCCATTGATTGTGATGTAACTTCATACACGGATGTTCCAACACCCTCGTCCTCAGTTGCAAGTGACGCGAAGGCATTTGGTCGAGCATTTTGTTTCTTTTTTTTTGGTGAAGTAAACTTTTTTGTAGGTGAATTCCTTGTTGTCACCAAGTTCCAAACTCCTATTTTTCGCTCGTATTAACACCCTTTTGTATCTTCGTTGTGTCCCCAGGTACAAAAATTGCACCTGTCATCGAGGGTGTTGTTTAGCACATAACATCAATAAGGTTGGAAATCGGGGGTTTGGATTTGAAAAAGTTACTAGTAGATGAGCTTACTAATTCAAATCCAACAGTGAAACTCAATATTTCTAATGTGGAAAAATTGAAAGAGCGTTATGCATGCTGTGCTGATGATGATATTGCCTATGAGAAGCTTCAACAATCATGCCTGGAAGAGAAACATACTCTGCCGGATGGCTAGGTTTCTTTACACTACCTTTCAGCTTATAAGGAACCATTGTACAAAGTTGATAGAAAACTAATTCATTGTACTATACACCTCTAATTTCTAGAATTTCTTCTAGTTCCTAAAGGTAAACACAACCTTTTGTTCTGAAGCCGCTGAAAGAAATCCTCGTTCAATTTCTCTAAAGGAAATTGTAGTGTAGTGGTTCTCTTTAGTGTTGATATGCTAGAAAAAGCCACTTCATTAAAATTACCGCTTTTCTGATTGTATTGTTCTAGCAAAGGGGTTCAAACCCTCCATTTGTGAACTATTTTGGTGGCCATTATGGAGTTGAAGACCGATGTGGTCTTAAAATTAGCAGGATTAATGTTAGATATTTTTCTCTGCTTCTCTCTGTGGAACAGAAAAGTAAGTAAATATCTTAGGGAAAGGAGCTAAAGGGCTGTGAGCGTTTTGCACTCCACTAAACACTAGACATTAATAGGAGTAAAGGCGTTGTATTTTAGGATCATAGTGTATTGCAGTTTACTGATTTTGATAAAATTTTCTCTAGCTGGCCTTTCGTTTATTGACGTTTTGTCATCCTTATCTTATGGGTAGAACTGTTGTTGGTGTGAATGGATCTCATTTCATTTTTTGTATTTTAGATAATCACAATTGGAAAAGAAAGATACACAGTTGGTGAGGCATTGTTTCAACCATCTATATTAGGTAATGATACTCATGGAATAGTCGAGCAGCTTTTTCATAGTATTTCGTCTGTGTAATCTGAAAATCACCGCTAGCTGCTAGAGAACACAGTACTTTGTGGTGGCACTACTACTATAACCGGCCAGTCTTCATCTCCTTGTTTAGATGAATATGACTAACGAATGTTCATATTTCTCCGTATTTCTGCGCTTCTGTTTTGTTAGTAGAAATTTTTAGTTTTCCTTGTTTTGTTGGTTTATCTCAAGTAGTTCAATTTGATTGGATGTATTTGAAATGTTGGTTGTATGACATTCAATCTTTCCTTGCTCGAATTAATACGACCGGGAAGTGTAATATCCCCTTTTATTTTTCGTTATTGGTATTTTTTTTTGGGGGGGGGGGGCGGCAAGCTTTCAATATTTATGTACTGGATACATTTGAGATTGAGTGCACTTAGAAGAGGTCAGATGGGCTGATGTTTAGCTAGTGGACTATAAGTAGCAGTCAGCAGCAATAATTGTTCTGTACAAAATATGGCTTCTCCTTAGGAGAACTGCCTTTATCATTTCCTTTATAGAATTGGCTTGTGCTTCATATGCTTGATGGCTACAGCAAATCTTTGACAAGCAAAGAGTAAAATATAAAGTAATCTCAACGTCTCCTTTCCGCCTCTCCTAAATAGGATATTCATGTAATATTCTCAAAGGATGCCTGCATGGTGATGACACACAAAATATATTGAATTACTGATGAGTATGTTATTGATCAGAGGGACCATTTCTCCCTTTTATTGGTAACATTATTTCCAAGCTCCAGGACACAATTCCCTTTTTAATCTTACTATCTCCTCTTACCAAACTGGTTTAGGCCTTTACCCTGCACATTGTCCCAAATGAAAAGCAGGAAGAGCTGATTGACTTGTTGATGAGTTAGCATTGATAAGTTCCCAAAGGGTTGGCTGAGTGAGTGGTTGAGATATAGGAGCAATAACTTGAAAATGTCTTGGTTCTAATCCCAACTCCAAGTGTTAAAATTTCCTTCACATCTATTAGTATTATATGCTTGAAATTTCTTCTACCATGTGCACTAGATAACACCATCGAGTTGACTCAGTGTCACGTACTTTACAAAAATTTCTTCGTATTTTACAACCCATTGTGTTCTCAGCACTTTCATTCGCTTTCTTACTGGAAATTAAGAATTGGTTCATGTCAAAAGTAGATGTTGCTTTATTTTCTTTGTAGCTATGAATGAGTTTCAAGAGCGAGTAGTTCTCTTCAGCAATTTCGTTTACTATAAAAATAAATTGAATTTAACATAAATATGAATAGAAGGTCGGATTTTGAGGTGATTTTGGCCCTAGAGAGTCTGCTGAATAGTTTGAGTTCATGGACAGTTACATTTTCAACTACATGAACCACAATGAGATTGTTCATGGCTCTGGTGCCTCTTCTGTAAAGGGAGCTCGCTATTATTTTCCAATATAATGCATGTAGAAATAAAAAATTAGATTTGTATGGCATATTGAAACGGTTAGAAGGGTTCGGGATAATCCTGTACCAACGGTTAGAAGCATAAAATATACTACAGGCCGGCAACACCCCAGTTCAAAATCTGCAACACCCTGAGTCCAAATTCCACTGCGTGGCCTGTCCAAAACTCACCCGAGCCCTCGGGCCTCCAAACCAAACATGCACACCAACCTTAAAATATTATACAAACTTGCTCATGCATTCAAATCATCATAATAACATAAACAACTATAAATTTAGCATCAAAATCATGAAATTACCTAAAAACTTAAAAATTTTCAATTTTCTCAAATAAGGTCCGATTCAGGTCATTTCGAGTTTATTTATAACCAAGTTTCATAGACTCATCTTAAATCATATATAGGATCTGTACCAGAATTCGGAACCGAAATACAGGCCCGATACCAATGGTTTCAAACATAAATTCTCTTCTTTACTTCATAATTAGTTCAGCAAAATAATTTCTTTAAAAAATTTATTTATCGGGCTTGGGACCTCGAAAATTGATTTCGGACATATTCCCATGTCCCATATTTTCTACGGACCCTACGGGATCGTCAAATTATGGGTTCGAATCTGTTTACCCAAAATGTTGACCGAAGTCAGCTAAAATTCATTTTTAATGTCAAAATTTCTCATTTTTCACAGATTTTCAGGTATTGTCTTTCGGCTACGTGTCCAGACTATGCACGTAAATCGAGATGAGACAGAAAGAGGTTTTTAAGGCCTCGAAACGTAGAATTTATTTTTAAAACAAGTGTTCATCACAACTCAAAAGTGGGAATTCTAGATTGCATATAGAATTGAGTAGAACAAGTTCTTGAACCTGGGCATCGGGGAACGGATTTACGGTCACGATAGACATATACCTAATTGCTTTGCTTGGTTGATTTGCAGGAAATTTAAATGTGTTCTTGTTGATTCTAACTTCATAGACATAAAGACATTAGATTAGCATGAATATATGAGTAATAACTCGAAAGATTCTTATGAGCAATATTAACCCAATTAACCAATAAACTAGATAAATTAGTTAGTCAAGTCAATCAAAGAATACAATAAGTTTGTTAGATCGTCCATGACCCTAGATTGTTTTCATTACATTGATAACATAAAAATTTGCTCTTCCTATGTTCAAAGTTCATTATTTTTATTTCTTTATTTAATTATTTTAGAATCAAATATTTTTAGGTTTTATTCTTATTTAGATAATTAGGATATTCTAATTTAGTTAATAGTTGATCACAAGTCCTCATAGGGTCGACATCTGATTTATAGTCACTTTATTACTTGACGACCGCATATACTAGTGTGTGCGTTTGGCCGTAACAAAAATCATTGTTAAAATTGACATTAACATTGATCAGCTATAAGCAGAAAAAATTAACAATAAAAAATAAATAAAGTAACTAGTTTTTTAGCTATTAAAGTACATGGAACATGGAACAATTATTCAATTATTATTTAAAATTATTAATATTATTTCCAACAATTAAAGAAAATATTTAGAACAATTGTTCTTGTATAGAATCACAGATCCTAATTATTTTGTAAAACTTTTCTAATAGCGCCAACTGGAGCATTGTTAATAACATCCTCCTGAATCCCACAACTGCATTTTCCATTCAAACAAAAGGGAATAGCATCGCGACATTGAAACCAACAATCCTTCCATGTTTTGCACGGTTCATCTGAACCTTTCACACTCTGCAAGCCTATAAGCAAATAAGAATTAAATTTTCATCATAAAGTATTATAATTTTTTTGTTTGATTAAGGTAACACAAAAGTACCAAGCTCATCTAAAATCGAATGTCACTAGATAAAAGTAGAGTTTTACAGGCATATAAACATATCGTAAACTAGGATTTGATTTGAATGAGAGAGTAAAAGAGGGAGTGATATACCTATTGTGATAAGCATCAAACAAATAAAGGAGAGCAAAGTGATGGATGTCTTTTTGACTGCCATGTTAAAATGCGTGCAATAAATTTCTTTTGAGTTGTAAACTTGTACAAATACATAACCCCTTTCTTGTTATATATAGTATTGAAGATCATTTCAAAAAGGATGGTAATCTAAAACAAGTTTGAGAATATTGGCAAGTAATTTATACATAATGGTGTAATGAAGATAGAGATTAATTTGATTCTATTGTACCATAAAACAACTTTCCTAGTTTTAGGCAGCAAAATTTGATTACAGTTCCAATTAAAATCAATAATACATGAACTTACCAAATAATACAACGTTATGTTTCTATAACTACAAAATACATCGTAGCTAAATATAAAAATTTTCGTGGTTAAAAATTTAGCTACAAAACAAAAATTCGTAGCAAGAATTACCGTAACTAAAAGTAGCTACAATCTTTAGATAATCTGTGGCTAAGGACTAATACATATTGCTATGAAATCTTTTTGTGTTGTAGCTATATTGGTAAACCCTTTTGCCACGAAATATATACTTATAGCCGCGACACTACTAAAAAACGCCCATTTCCGACCAAAAAAAAAAGTAGTTAGAAATTTCGACGGTATCAATCAAAAATTGCATAAAAATATATTTTTTAATTTTTAATAATAGTAATGACTGATATTCCGTTCATATCCGTCATAAATTTTGACGAAAAATACTGCATAATTATGAGCGATCAATTCAGTCGGAAACAATTAAAAAAAAAAAAAAATTGGGACCGATTCTGTCAGAATATTTTATTACAATGACTTTGACTATTTTAACCTAATTTCTTATCGAATCGGTCGGAATATTAATTTAAAAACCTTACCCGACTCCTTTCTTTTTTCTTTCCCTCTTTTCTTCCTTCTCTCTTTTCTCTCTCAAACTCAAACCTCCCATTTCCCTCCCCCACCCATTACGCTGCTGCCATTACCAACAATACTCACATGCGACACAGCCCAGCTACAGCTCTGTCGACGACCCTCCACTGCCAGTTAGGTTTTCCTCACCCTCCTTTGTTTTTTTTTAAAAAAATACACTGATTTTGTTTAATTGCTCCTAGTTTGGTTTATAAAAATTGAGTGGTGTTAGCTAAAGTAAATCTATGACTATTATTAGTAGTTAAATTAAAGTTATACGTTGTTAATCGTCACGACTCAAAAATCTGTCTGAAGGAGTCATGATGGCAGCTAGTCTCTAAATTAGGTAAGCCTAACATAAACTGAAAAAACATTGATATTTATTAACTCTAAATTAAATTACTCTAAACAAATTACAATTCCTAAAATCAGTGGTACAAGTCACAAGTCTTTCTATGAGTAGTTATACAAAATAAACACATCACTGCTCCGAAACAAAAAAAATAAATGGAAATAGGTACAAATAAAGGTGGCTTCGAGGCATGCGAACACTATAGAAGGTTTACCATTAGTATCCACCGCAACGACCCACACAGCTACTATCGATCAAATACCCGGATTTGTACATAAAAATATACAGAAGTATAGTATGAGCACACCACGATAGTGCCAAGTATGAAGGCTAACCTTGGTGGGGTAGTGATGAGGTTCAGTCCAGACACCTACTAGTCAAATAAGTTGAACATGATTTGATAATAAACTATCAAACTAGAAATTAGATAGTAATATCAACAGCAGGGAAAGAACAAACTACAATAAGTAGAAACAATAAAGAGAAACACGGATGAAAACGAAAGATAGCCAAATAAATTAATACCAACATAGCTAGAACACAGACAAGTAAAAATGCAATCAACAAGAAAGGCGATATCAACTCAATAAATCATATCGTTTCTGATGCACAATTTCCATCCATCTCAAAGTCGACGTCTCATATCATAACTTCAATTACCAAACTTTTAGCACAATATGGCACCTTGTGCCAACATATTTCTATCTCATTTTACACAATAACGTTCACATGTTACTCAATTCATAGGGTCCATAACTAATGCAATCAAGATGTTCAAGGAGTCTGATTTACATAACATAAAGTAGAGTACAACTTCTTAACCAAATAGGAAGTAAGAAGAAAAGATGAAGTTATTTTTTGAAATTATTTGAATAAATAAAGTACCATTTTCAAGTAAGGTACAATATCGAATGAATTATTACCTTTAACAAAGAACTTAACAAATTAACTTAGTAGAAATTCCATTTTAAGTAAAATACAATCTCAGACGGTTTAAGGAAATTCAATTGAGTAACTAAACGAATTAAAGATGAAATAATTATTGAAAATTTGAAATATTGAAAAACATATATAAATACAACGAAGTATTAACAACACAATGGGATTCCTTCACAAAGGATCACAACGCTAAAGGAATCTAAACAGTTAAAATAATTGATTTGGCAACAACAAATAAATATAGCAAACAGAGAGTGCATGGCATCACCCTTCGTGCTTTTACTCTCGTTCTCACCATAAGAATCAATATTCATTTTTATTCTTTCTTGTTGCAGTCATGCAACCCGATCCCATTTCAAATATTATAGTGGTGGTGTGCCACACGATCCTATTTCATATATCACCGTGGCGGCGTGCCACCCGATCCCGTTTCATAAATCTTGCAGACGTGCAGCCCGATCTTTTTTCATATATCTTGTTGCAGGTGTGCAACCCGCTCCCATTTTACATATCTTGTTGCAGACATGCAACCCGCTCCCATTTCATTTATCTTGTTCCAGGCATGCAACCTGCTCCCATTTCATATATCTTATTATAGGTGTGCAACCCGCACCCATTTTATATATTTTGTTGCAGGCGTGCAACCCGCTCCCATTTCATATATCTTGTTGTAGGCGTGCAACCCGCTCCCATTTCATATATTTTGTCATAGGCGTGCAACCTGCTCCCATTTACAAATAAACATCAATCATAAAAGAATTTCGATAAGGGAACAAGAGCATAACAACAACATCCCGGCAAGGGAGACAAGACCATAAACAACAACATCCCGACAAGGGAACAATAGTATAACAACAATATCCCTGCAAGGGAAATAATATCATAAGCAATAACATCCTAAGGGAATCAACAAGTACATAATAAGGGTCACGAAAAAACCAAGATGCACGATAACCTCAAACAAACAACAAGACACAACAAGCACGTGATTACTTGTAACGACCCGACCGGTCGTTTTGAGAAAATCAAGCCCCGTTTGGCAGCATAAGGTCTGGAACAGCTTTGGAATATGAGTATCGACTTGCGTACATGGTGGAATTCGGCTTTCATATGGTTTAGAGTCAAATGTAGAGAAGAAACCTTGTTTTGGAAGTTAGAACGCTGAAAAGTTGATCGAAATTGGACTTTTGGGTAAACGACCCCGGAATGGGCCGTAGATGATCTCAACATCTTCGTATGGTGATTTTGGACTTAGGTGCATGCCCGAATTCATATTTGGAGGTCCGTAGAGTAAGTTGAGGCATTTCGGCGAAAGTTGAAGTTGGAAAATGAAGAAGTTTGACCCACAGTTGACATTTGGGATATCGGGGTCATAATGCGATTCCGAGAGCTGGAACGGCTCCGTTATGTCATTTTGGACTTGTCTGCAAAATTTGGCGTCATTCCAAGTTCAATTGATAGGTTTCGTCATGAGATTCGTTAGTTGAAGACTTGGAAGTTCATAAGCTTGGTTTTTGGTTTTGATTCGTCGTTTCGATGTTTTGTTATGTGATTTGGGACTTCGAGGGAGTCCGTGTTAGGTTATATGACTTGTGTGTGTGATTGGTTGAGATCCCGGGGGCCTCGGATGTGTTTCGGATGCTCAACGGGTAAATTTTAAAGTTAGAAGAAAATTATAGCAGGCCTTCTGGTATTTTCCGCTTCTGCGGCTTGGGAACCGGAGAAGCGGAGCCGCAGAAGCGGCTTGGTAACCGCAGGAGCAAAAAGTGGGCATTGGCTTGGGAACCGCAGAAGCGGTGTAAGTTCCACAGAAGCGGTTGATCGACTAATTGAGAGAAACTGCAGAAGCGTTTGGTTTTCCGCAAAAGCGGGACCGCAGAAGCGGTCCCTCGACCACAAAAGTGGAAATCACTGGTATGAAATAGAATAATCCGAGGGTTTGTTTCAAAAGTTGGAAAATCAATTGGGAGCTCGGGAGAAGGCGATTTTGGGTGGATTTTGAAGAGAAGATTAGTGGGAAATGTTTGTTTAACCTCATTTAGTTGTTTTCTATCAATATCTAGTTAAATCCACCATTAAAATTCGAATTCAAGGTCAAAATTGTGGAAAATTGGATGAAACTTCTTAGACTTAGTTATTGTGATTTGAATGGGCATTTGACCTCCGATTTGGGAGATTTTTATATGGTTGGACTCGTGAGAGTACAAGGGTTCTGAAAATGTGAAAATTATTCGATTCTTAACGTTGGCTAGAGGGGCATATTGGTCATTTTATCTATTTTTGCGCCCTAGCTCTAAATTTTATAGTGGAATCAGTTGTTTGCAATAATATTTACAATGTGTGATTTAATTGACTAGATTTGGGCCATTTGGAGTCGACAACTCGTGGCAAGAACGTGTTTGCTAGTTGATGTTAGCCGGTTCTAGGTAAGTATCTTGCCTAACCTTGTGTGGGGGACTTGCCCTTAGGATTTGAGTCTTCTATGTTGATTGTATTCCTAGCACGCGAGGTGACGAGTCTGTGTTCGGATTTATTTGTGGTAAATTGATCCTTTAGGATTTTAGATCCTTGTAATCACCGAATATGAAGTTGCACTTGAGCCGATTGATGAAAATCATGTTTTACTTAAGTTGTTAGCATTTAACTTTCTTTCTTATTTGCTTATATTACTTGAAGCCTATTACTTGTGTTAGACTAGGAAAGCATGTCTACCTGATATAATTGCCTAATTGCTAAGTTGTTTAATCGTACTACGTGAAGCATGCTAGGCTAGTTCTATCTGCTATTCCGTTTTTCATATTTATCCCTTGGTTTGTTTCTGGCTGTGATTGCACTAATTTTGGGACTACGGGATGGTATCCCGGGAGATCCCCTGCACATAAATGATTGGACTATGGGACGGTATCCCGGGAGATCCTTTGATACTAGTACGACAGCTGGACTACGGGACGGTATCCCGGGAGATCCATTGGACAGTTGAGGAGAGGGCTACAGGACTGTATTTTGGGAGACCCTTATTGGTATTTGAGATTGAGTGGTGTTTGCCCTGTGTTTCTGTTTTATCTTGGTGGTTATTATTGTTTCATTGATTTGCGTTATTGCACTACTGCATTTATCATTCTTGTCAGATTTCCACCCTGTTAAATTGTAGCTATTGTGATGCACGAGGTTTCTGTCGTGCGGTTGTTGATATTGTGATGAACGAGGTTTATGCCGTGCAGTTGTTGATATTGTGATGCACGAGGTTTCTTCCGTGCGGTTGTTGTTGAAAGTTTGCACGAGGTCTTTGCCGTGCTATTGTTGTTATTGATGTTTTGCACATGCGGCGTAATAAGGCGGAATATGTTATATGCTTATATGTGGGTTGCACATATGGCAGAATAAGGTGGGACATTGTTATGCATGTGTGGCGAAATAAGGCGGTGCCTATTATATTATTTATTGCACACGTGGCGAAATAAGGTGGGATATGTCAGGGATTGATTGTATAGAGTTGTGACGGCCTGTTGAGGCACTCCTATTTGTACATGTGGTCCGTCCTCCTCTTCATGTTTGTTGGTTGGTAAAATTTTGTTAGAAACATTTGCACAAGCATACACGTAGCTGAGCACTCCTATTAAAGGTGAATTCCTCCTGATTTTTCTACTAAGGGTGGAGGTACGCCTCGCTTATCCATTATATTGGGAGAGTGGCCCTAATTAGCCAGTTAGTTGTCGATATGACTATGAGATTGATGGGACACAGGATGCCCATTTGTTAGATTGCCAATGTTGTTTCTTCGCGAGTTGTGGTTCTCCGAGACTTGGTGAAATTGTGGAAAGAGTGGGATAAGACCTTCTGTGAACATCATTGTACGATATAAATTATTGACTTGTCTTCTTTTCTTGCTGTGTTGTGGCCTTGGGATTTGGGTTGTGATTTTACCATCGTTTTGTATCATCGTTTATTATATTGTTGTTGTTAATTGCTGTATTTATCACTTATTGTGAATTGTAGCATTTTCGGCCATTTACGCATTCTTTACATATTCATACGTCATTACCATTGTTCCTATGATTATATTGTTTATCGACCAGTAGGTGCCTTGACTGTTCCACGTCACTACCCCACCGAGGTTAGTCTTGGTACTTACTGGGCACCGCCGTGGTGTGCTCATACTACTCTTCTGCACATTTTTGTTGTGCAGATACAGGTACTCCCGTTCAATTCTGTCAGCCTTGGAAGGAGGCGTATTGGTAGAGACTCCAAGGTATATCTGCTACGTCCGCAGATCGAGGAGTCCCTTTCCAGCTTTTCTGTAATAAGTATAGTTCTTCCAGTATTTTTCTCCTTTGTATAGATATTCTTGAGTCAGAGCCTCTTGTGTATCCCTTAGTTTGTGATTTGTGAGTTTCTGAGTTTTGGGGAAGTTTTGTTAGCTTTGAGAAATGTTGTGGTATGTGCCGAACGACACCTTAAACCCTATTTATTTTACCAGTTCAATTTTATTTATTTACTTCCCTAAATTTTGGTTTATCTTCCGCATTGTTAGGCTTACCTAGTCATAGGGACTAGGTGCCATCACGACATATTCATGGAGGGTGAACTTGGGTGGTGACATAACTGCACTGCTAACCACAACAATTGGACATGTAACATATTTGCACGAAGTCATAGAGGAACTCACAATCAAGAAGTATCAAAACAATAAGGAAGGCAATCACTTCAATTAAGGCAATTAAGGGTCAAGGTAACACGTAAAAATTAGAGGAAAGCTAGCAACGGCATATAGAGCATATAGAGGCAATTTAAGCAATTAGGAAACGTAATCATAACGGAATACTTCACACATAATGAACATAAGGGTCTAAGAAACCTGAAGGCAAATTTCCCACAAATAAGTCCAAGCACACACTCGTCACCTCACGTGCACAGACTACAAATAGCATAGAAGACTCAAATCCTAAGGGGAAGTCCCCACACAAGGTTATGCAATATACTTACCTCAATCCGGCCAATTCAATACTCAATTTAGCTTTTCCTTTACCAATTCATCAATGCTCGGCTCTTGCCAAAAACAACTTGAATACATCTAACAATGCAAGAGAAAGTAATACCAATTAACAAAACTATGATTCTTATACAATTTGCAAAAATTCAATAAAATTCAACTCCATGGGCCCGCAACTCGAAACCCGACAAAATTTTCTAAAATCGAATACACATTCCGATACGAGTTCACCAATACAAAAATTATCGAATTCTGATACCATTTGGTCTTTTAAATCATCATTTTATATTTTTGAAAGATTTCACAATTTTTCCCAAATCACCAATCAAATGATCAATTCAATTATAGATTCATGTATTCTAGCCAAATCCGAGTTAGAATCACTTACCCTAATGAATTTCTTGAAAAACCTTCGAAAAACGTGAAGATCCAAGCTCTCTAGGTCAAAATATGAAATAAAACACTAAATCCCGTATTTTTAGTACACCCTCCAGATTTTCATCACTGCTGACTATACAAAAATCACCGCTGACCGCGGTCCAGGTCCATCACTGCTGATCGCGGAGAATGTTGACTACAACGACATACTTTAGTATGTTGGCCATAACTTTCTCTACAAATGTCCAAATAGTAATTTCTTTACCTTTATGGCAACTAGACACGAAGGGATACAACTTTTGTTTTTGAATAATCTCAAAATTCCTTGTAGATCATAAGATATAAACTTTACAAATCGGACCAGCAATCTTGCAGAACATCTTGATGTGCGGCCACACAACAAATTAAGTAGTCCGAACTGAGGTCCGCAAAATTTTACTGCAGTCCGTACTCTCCTCTGCGGTCCGCATATTTTTGGTGCGGTCTGCACTCCCAAAAGTGCCACAATCATCTCAGAGCACCGAAATGCCCGGGCACGATCAAACTTCACCCCGAAACACATCCGAGGCCCCCGGAACCTCAACCAAAAGTACCAACACACCCCATAACATCATACGAACTTAGACCCCTCTCAAATCACATCAAACACCTTTAAGACCACGAAATAGATTCCCAAACGCATGAAAATCACTGTGAACTTCAAGAACCTCTAGAATTGCAACCAAGCATCCGAACCATATCAAATCAACTCTAAACGACACCAAATTTTGCAGGCAAGTCCCAAATGACATAACGGAGTTGTTCCAACTTTTGGAATCGCATTTCAACCTCAGTAGAATAAAATTCAACTACAGTTCAAACCTCTCCATTTTTCAAACTTCAGCTTTTCCAACTTTCACCGAAATGCCACAAATTACCCTACGGGCCTCCACACCCAAATTCGAACACACGCCCAAGTCCAAAATCACCATACGAAGCTACTGACATCATCTAAAACTCATTTCGGAGCCGTGTACTAGAAAGTCAAATTTCGGTCAAATTCTCTCCGCCTAAACTTCCAAAAGTATATTCCTTATTTTCAATTCGACTCTGATTCATCCGAAAATTGAATCCAACCATGCACACAAGTCGATATACATAATGTGAAGTTGTTGTTGACCTCAAACTGCTGAATCGGGCGCAATTGCTCAGAATGACCAATCGGGTCATTACATCCTCCTCCACTTAAATATATGTTCATCCTCAAACGTACTCAAGTCGTTCCAAAGCCATCTAATCACTACATGAGCTCCTCATACATACACCCTGGGGTGATTCCCCATCATCCAACCCATGTAGAACTGACAATGCCACCAAAATGAAGGTCTTATCTCATGCTTAGTCCATAACCTTAGAATACTACCCCAAACATCAACATCTGAAATTCATCATAAGATCCAAATTCCACATCATCACACTGAACACACCCAAACAAGCTGAATTGAGCCACAAATTCTAATCCATAATACAATCACATGTTGTTCCACACAACTCACATACTCGAATCAGTAACCTCTTATCATCATAGCTGCTCTAATAACATCGTGGATGTCTGAAATATAATTCAGATTGAATACAACCTTATTTCGGACTTCACGACACTACCCATGATAAAGAAACATGCGGGAACTCAAAGCCGCCCATGAATTCAACAAGTTAAGAAGCTCTCTTGTCCGCCAAAGGCCATCACTCAAATCTTAGCAGAACGCCCTCATACTTCCAAACGCTCCTCACTCCCGATACCATAGTACTAATCTCAAGTCTTAGAACCTCATCTCAGCCAATATAAGTAACCTAACTAACAGATCATCATGGAACTACACGGATTCTCACATTACACAATTCGTACACCAAACCAATAATAACTCAATTATGCAGCATAAGTAAAGAAAAGCAAAGTATAAGAATTATCTAATGAGTACAACATGCGTAACAACAAAAGTGTAGTTCTCATCAAAATGGTTCCATAGAGGAAAAATAGAACACTAAATAAACACAAGTATTGGGTACCTCATATAACATCGCTGTGGCGTGAAACCCGCTCCCAAAAACTCATCGAGCCAAAATGCTTAGGCTTACTGATCATATGAATACTAATATCAAGTACAATAAAGTGCACAAATAAAACTTTGGGAAAATTGAATAGAAATAATAAGACAAAAAGAAACAAGTACAGTTAAGGTGCAATAAGCAATTAACATCACGGGGGCTGTCTCACCCACATCGCCATAAGGCCTAAACAGAATTACAATATGCAAGGAGAATAATCATACCGTCTCATAGCTCATCACAACATAAGAGAGCAGCACATATCATAGGCTAGAGGCACAAATAATATCCATTCTGCCTGATAACATAACCAAAATGGAAACCTCGCGGGAGCACACAAACTTAACCTGATACAAGATACATATTCTCATTGAGCTTTCACATTGCCTCAAACAAATCTTGATCCTTCCCAATTAGATAAATATGTCCTTTACAACTTGTCAATAATACATGCTATTAATCATCCCATTCTCAATATTTCTTTAAAATCCGCAAACAAGAAATAGTCCATATCTGAGGTCATCTAGCTCCAAACCTTACGAATACAAAAATTTGCATACTTATACTCAATTACGCAAATCAAATTGTTGATATAACACTAACACTCTATCATTCCATTGAAGCACTCATAAAGTGTTTTTGGCCGCGTAACAAAACATAAACCTCGAAAGCCGCAAAACCCGGTAATCACCCACCTCAAGCCGAGTCACACAAACCATCCAATCCAAGAATGCTGCCACAAATGCCAGTAGAGAATTCCTATTGAAAGGTCTAAGTACTGCATCGCTATGCTAACCCAATACCACTAAGCTGACCCATTTTTCGGATAGATAGATAAGCAATAATCACCATCAAAGTCCCAACATCACCTCGTGCAAGATCTCAGACCATGGAAATATACAAATTATGGGAACCTACCGATACCATATATACACATACCTTAGGCCAAAACTAAAGTAAATCTAACTCTGCAATCTAATTGACGCTGATGGACTCCTCCACTTGGTGCGAAACCATAGAAAACAACATCTGATGATATGCAAAACTAACCTTTACAACTCATAAAACACAAATCACATGGCACTCTAATACCACCAGCTATCCTTTGTCAACATCCATCTCGCGACCCTATTACGATCTCGACAACTACCCAACTAATTAAACCTTCCCAAGCTCGCACTCATCAATCAGATGCTGAAAACCACTATGCCTCCATACTAACAACTGAATAGTCTCTCAATGCCTCTATATCTTAAGTCTGGACTACACGTCGAGGAAATGCCTGAGCATCCCATACTCCTTCGTAGCCTACATGTAGCATCACGAACCACTGGCGCATAGCGGACACCGAGAGCGTAATATTCACACGAGTGGATATAAAGGGACGTAAGTTATATACTTCGAGCTGAATCAATATCGCACGATAAGGAATGAAAGAAGTGGAATTTCCTAATAATTATGTAGCCTCTCGAAGATAAGTACAGACGTCTCCATACCGATCCGCAAGACTCTACTAAACCTGCTAATGACTTGTAGCATCTATGAATCTAGAGCTTTGTTACCAACTTGTCACGACCCATAAATACCTCCGAAAGAGTCGTGATGGAACCTATAAGCCTAACATAAACTGAAATAACATTGATATTTACTAACTTTAAATTAAATTACTCTGAACAAATTACAATTGCCAAAATTGGCAGTACAAGTCACAAGACTTTCTAAGAGTAGTTATAAAACATAAATACACCACTGCTATGAAACAAAACAAACAAATGGAAATAAGTACAAATGAAGGTAACTCTGAGGCCTGCGAATGTTGTAGCAAATTTACCTTGAGTCTCCACCTCAACGACCCGCACAGCTACTATCGATTAAATACCTGGATTTGTACACAAAAATGTATAGAAGTGTTGTATGAGCATACCACGGCGGTGCCCAGTAAGTTTCAAGACTAACCTTAGTGAGGTAGTGACGTGGAATAGTCCAGATAACTACTGGTCAAATAAATTGAACAGGATTTGATAATAAACTACGAACCTAGAAATGACATAGTAATATCAATAGCAGGGAAAGAACAAACTACAATAAGTAGAAACAATGAAGAGAAACACGGGTGGAAACGAAAGAGAACCAGATAAATTAACACCAACATAACTGGAACACAGACAAGTAAAAATGTACTCAACAAGAAAGGCGATGTCAGCTCAATAAATTATATCGTTTCTGATGCACAATTTCCAGCCATCTCAAACTCGACGTCTCATATAACAACCACAATTACCAAACTTTTAGCACAATATTGCACCTTGTGCCAACATATTTCTATCTCACTTTACACAACAACGTTCTCATGTTACTCAATTCATAGAGTCCATAACTAATGCAATTAAGATGTTCAAGGAGTCTGATTCACATAACATAAAGTAGAGTACAACTTCTTAACCAAATAGGAACCAAGAAGAAAAGCTGAAGTTATTATTTGAAATCATTTGAATAAATAAAGTATCATTTTCAGTTAAGGTACAACATCGAATGAATTATTCCCTTCAACAAGGAACTTAATAAATTAACTTAGTAGAAATTCCATTTTAAGTAAAATACAACCTCAGACGGTTTAAGGAAATTTAATTGCGTAACTAAACGAATTGAAGATTAAACAATTATTGAAATTTGAAGTATTGAAAAACATATATAAATATGGCAAAGTATTCAAAACACGATGGGATTCCTTCACAAAGGATCACAATGGTAAAGGAATCTGAACAGTTAAAACAATTGAATTGTCAACAACAAATAAATATAGCAAACAGAAAGTGCATGGCATCACCCTTCGTGCTTTTACTCTCATTCTCACCATAAGAATAAATATTTATTTTTATTCTTTCTTGTTGCAGGCGTACAACATGATCCCATTTCAAATATTACAGTGGCGACGTGCCACCCGGTCCCATTTCATATATCACCGTGGCGGTGTGCCACCCTATCCCGTTTCATATCTCATGTTGCAAACGTGCAGCCCGATCTTATTTCATATATCTTGTTGCAGGCGTGCAACCCTCTCCCATTTCACATATCTTGTTGCATACATGCAACCCGCTCCCATTTCATATATCTTGTTCCAGGCGTGCAACTTGCTCCCATTTCATATATCTTGTTGTAGGCATACAACCCGCACACATTTCATATATTTTGTTGCATGCGTGCAACCCGCTCCCATTTCATATATCTTGTTGTAGGCGTGCAACCCGCTCCCATTTCATATATTTTGTCACAGGCGTGCAACCCGCTCCCATTTTCAAATAAGCATCAATCGTAAAAGAATTCCAGCAAGGGAACAAGAGCATAACAACAACATCTCGGCAAGGGAGACAAGATCGTAAACAACAAGATCTCGACAAGGGAACAATAGTATAACAACAATATCCCTGCAAGGGAAACAATATCATAAGCAATAACATCCTGTCAAGGGAATCAACAACTACATAATAAGGGTCACGGAAAAACCAAGATGCACGATAACCTCAAGAAAACAACAAGACATAACAAGCACGTGATAACTACACTGCTAACCACAATAGTTGGACATGTAACATATTTGCACAAAGTCATAGAGGAACTCACAATCAAGAAGTATCAAAACAATAAGGAAGGCAATCACTTCAATTAAGGAAATTAAGGGTTAAGGTAACACGTAAAAATTAGAGGAAAGCTAGAAATGACATATAGAGCATATAGAGGCAATTTAAGCAATTAGGAATCGTAATCATAATGGAATACTCCCCACATAATGAACATAAGGGCCTAAGAAACCTAAAGGCAAATTTTCCACTAATAAGTCCGAGCACACACTCGTCACCTCGCGTGCACAGACTACAAATAGCATAGATGACTGAAATCCTAAGCGGAATTCCCCCACACAAGGTTAGGCAAGATACTTACCTCAATCCGGCCAATTCAATACTCAATTTAGCTTTTCCTTTACCAATTCATCAATGCTCGGCTCAAT
This sequence comes from Nicotiana glauca, assembly GCA_026770625.1. Classification (NCBI taxonomy): domain Eukaryota; kingdom Viridiplantae; phylum Streptophyta; class Magnoliopsida; order Solanales; family Solanaceae; genus Nicotiana; species Nicotiana glauca. The sequence goes on along the minus strand of MU727111.1, from coordinate 102,627 downwards.
TTTGCCAAAAACGACTTGAATACATTTAACAATGCAAGAGAAAGTAATTTCAATTAACAAAACTATGATTCTTATAAAATTTGCAAAAAGTCAACAAAGTCAACCCCATGGGCTTGCAATTCGGAACCTGACAAAATTTACTAAAATCGAATACACATTCCGATACGAGTTCACCAATACAAAAATTATCCATTTTGATACCATTTGGTCCTTCAAATCATCATTTTATATTTTTGAAAGATTTCACAATTTTTCCCAAATCACGAATCAAATGATCAATTCAATGATAGATTCATGTATTCTAGCCAAATCCTAGTTAGAATCACTTACCCCCAATGAATTTCTTGAAAAACCTTCGAAAAACGCGAAGATCCGAGCTCTCTAGGTCAAAATATGAAATAAAACACTAAACCCCGTATTTATTGTACACCCTCCAGATTTCCATCACCGTTGACCATACAAAAATCACCGCTGATTACGGTCCAGGTCCATCACTGCTGACCGCGGAGAATGTTGACTGCAACAACATACTTTAGAATGTTGGCCATAAATTTCTCAACAAATGTCCAAATGGTAATTTCTTTACCTTTATGGAAACTATACATGAAGGGATACAATTTTTGTTATCATCTCAAAATTCCTTCTAGATCATAAGATATAAACTTTCGAAGTCGGACCAGCAATCTTGCAGAACATCTTGATGTGCGGCCGCATAATAAATTATGCGGTCCGAACTGAGGTCCGCAAAATTTTTGTTCAGTCCGTACTCTACTTTGCGGTCCGAATATTTTTGGTGCAGTCCGCACTCCCAAAAGTGCCAGAATCATCTCAGAGCACCGAAAATCCCGGACACGGTCAAAATTCTCCCCGAAACTCATCCGATGCCCCCGGAACCTCAACCAAAAGTACCAACACATCCCATAACATCATACGAACTTAGCCCCCTCTCAAATCAGTTCAAACAACTTTAAGACCACGAATCAGATTCCCAAAGGCATGAAAATCACTGCGAACTTCAAGAACCTCTAGAATTGCAACCAAGCATCCGAACCATATCAAATCAACTCTAAACGACACCAAATTTTGCAGGCAAGTCCCAAATGACATAACGAAGTTTTTCCAACTTTCAGAATTGCATTTCAACCTCGATAGCAAAAACTTCAACTATGGTTCAACACATCATACGAACTTAGCCCCCTCTCAAATCAGTTCAAACAACTTTAAGACCCCGAATCAGATTCCCAAAGGCATGAAAATCACTGCGAACTTCAAGAACCTCTAGAATTGCAACCAAGCATCCGAACCATATCAAATCAACTCTAAACGACACCAAATTTTGCAGGCAAGTCCCAAATGACATAACGAAGTTTTTCCAACTTTCAGAATTGCATTTCAACCTCGATAGCAAAAAATTCAACTATGGTTCAAACCTCTCCATTTTCCAAACTTCAATATTTCCAACTTTCACCGAAATGCCACAAATTACCCCACGGGCCTCCAAACTAAAATTTGAACACACGCCCAAGTCCAAAATACCATACGAAGCTACCGACATCATCGAAAACTCATTCCGGAGCTGTTTACTAGAAAGTCAAATTCCGGTCAAATTCTCTCTGCTTAAACTTCCAGAAGTATATTCCTTATTTGCAATTCAACTCCGATTCATCCGAAAATTGAATCCAACCATGCACACAAGTCGATATACATAATGTGAAGTTGCTGTTGACCTCAAACTGCCGAATCAGGCGCAATTTCTCAAAACGACCAATTGGGTCATTGCATCCTCCTCTACATAAATATATGTTTGTCCTCAAACGTGCCCGAAGTCATTCCAAAGCCATCTAATCACCACATGAGCACCTCATACATACACCCTGGGGTGATTCCCCATCACCCAACCCATGTAGAACTAATTTAAGTTCTTATCTCCTCCTTAGTCCATGACCTTAGAATAGTACCCAAACCTCAACATCTGAAATTCATCATAAGATCCAAATTCTACATCATCACACCCAAACAAGCTGAATTGAGCCACAAATTCTAATCCATAATACAATCAAATGTTGTTCCACACAACTCACATACTCGAATCAATAACCTTTTATCACCATAGTTGCTCAAATAACATCCTGGATGCCAGCAATATAATTCACATTGAATACAACCTTATTACTGACTTCACAACACTACCCATGATTAAGAAACATGCGAGAACTCAAAGCCGCCCGTGAAGTCAACAAGTTAAGAAGCTCTCTTGCCCGCCAAAGGCCATTATTCAAATCTTAGCAGAGCACCCTCATACTTCCAAGCACTCCTCACCCCCGATACCAGAGTACTAATCTCAGGTCTTAGAACCTCATCTCAGCCAATATAAGTAACCCAACTAACAGATCATCATGGAACTACACGGATTCTCACATTACACAATTCGTATACCAAACCAACAATAACTCAATAATGCAGCATAAGTAAAGAAAAGCAAAGAATAAGAATTATCTAACAAGTACAACATGCGTATCAATAAAAGTGTAGTTCTCATCAAAATGGTTCCATAAAGGAAAAATAGAACACTAAATAAATACAAGGAAAGGGTATCTCATATAACATCCGTTTTGGCGTGCAACCCTCTCCCAAAAACTCATCGAGCCAAAATGCTTGGGTTTACTGATCATATGAATACTGGTATCAAGTACAATAAAGTGCACAAATGAAACTTTGGGAAAAGTGAATAGAAGTAATAAGACAAAAAGAAACAAGTACAGCTGAGGTGCAATGAGCAATTAACATCACGGGGGCTCTCTCACCCACATCACCATAAGGCCTAAATAGAATTACAATATGCAAGGAGAATAATCATACCGTCGTAAGAGAGAAGCACAAATCATAGGCTAGAGGCACAAATAATATCCATTCTGCCTGATAACATAACCAAAATGGAAACCTCACGGGAGCACACAAACTTAACCTGATACAAGATACATATTCTCAATGAGCTTTCACATTGCCTCAATCAAATCTTGATCCTTCCCAATTAGATAAATATGTCCATTACAACTTGTCAACAATACATGCTATTAATCATCCCATTTTTAATATTTCTTTAAAATCCGCAAACAAGAAATAGTCCATATCTGAGCTCATCTAGCTCCAAACCTTACGAATACCATAATTTGCATACTTATACTCAATTACACAAATCAAATGGTTGATATAACACTAACACTCTATAATTCCATTGAAGCACTCATAAAGAGTTTCTGGCCGCGTAACAAAACATGAACCTCGGAAGCCACAAAACCCGATAATCACCCAACTCAAGCCGAGTCACACAAATCATCCAATCCAAGAGTGCTGCCACAAATGCCATTAGAGAATTCCTATTCAAAGGTCTAAGTACTTCATCGCTATGCTGACCCAATACCACTAAGCAGACCCATTTTTTTAGATAGATAGATATGCAATAATCACCATCAAAGTCCTAACATCGCCTCGTGCAAGATCTCAGACCTTGGTCATATAAAAATTATGGGAACCTACTGATACCATATATACACATACCTTAAGCCAAAATTGAAGTAAATCTAACTCTGCAATCTGAATGCCGCTGATAGACTCCTCCACTTGGTGCGAAACCATAGAAAACAACATCTGATGATATGCAAAACTAACCTTTACAACTCATAAAACACAAAGCACATGGCACTCTAATACCACCAGCTATCCTTAGTCAACATCCATCTCGCGACCCTGTTACGATCTCGAAGACTAGCCAACCAATTAAACCTTCCCAAGCTCGCACTCATCAATCAAATGCCGAAAACCACTATGCCTCCATGCTAACAACTGAATAGTCTCTCAATGCCTCTATATCTTTGTCACGACCCCAGTTCACCCCTCCATGAACATGTCGTGATGGCACCTAGTCCTTATGAATAGGTTAGCCTAACAATACGGATGATAAACCAAAAAAAAAAAAAATTCGGAAGAAAATAAATAAAACTGAACTGGTAAAATAAACAGGGTTTAAGGTGCCGCTCGGCACATACCACAACAATCCTCAAGCTAACAAAACTTCCTAAAACCCGGAAACTCACAAATCACAAGTTAAGGGGATACATAAGAGGCTCTGACTCAAGAATATCTATACAAAGGGGAAAATACTAGAAGTACTATACTTATTACAGATAAAGCTGGAAAGGGACTCCTCGGTCTGCGGACGTAGCAGATATACCTTGAAGTCTCTACCAATATGCCTCCTTCCAAGACTGACGGAACTAAGCGGGAGTACCTGTAACTGCATAACAAAAATGTGCAGAAGAGTAGTATGAGCACACCACGGTGGTGCCCAGTAAGTAACAAGACTAACCTCGATGGAGTAGTGATGAGGAACAGTCAAGGTGCCTACCGTTCAATAAACGGTATAATCATAGGAATAGTGGTAATGACATATGAATATGTGAAGAATGCGTGAACGACCAAAAATGCTACAATTCATAATAAGGGGTAAATACAACAATTAACCACAAGAATATAATAAATGATGATACTAAACGATGGCAAAATCACAACCCAAATCCTAAGGTCACAACACAACAAGGAAAAGAAACAAGTAAAGAATTCCTATCATACAAATGATGTTCACAGAGGGTCTTATTCCATTCTTTCCACAATCTCACCAAGTCTCTAACTAACCACAATTCGTGAAGGCTTAGCTTCTGAAATCTAACAATTAACATCTTGTGCCCCATCAATCTCATGGTCATACCGAAAACTAACTGGCTAACTAGGGCCACTCTCCCTCTTATAATGGATAAGCGAGGCATACCACCACCCTTAGAAAAAGTCAGGAGGAATTCACCTCTAATAGGAGTACCCAGCTACGTGTATGCTTGTGAAATTATTTCTAACAAAATTCTACCAACCAACAAAACATGAAAAAGGAAGACAGACCACACATACGATGTTCCCTCACAACTCCCAAGCGGTAACATTCATACAGAAAAACAATCCAAAATCACAATAGAAACAAATAGAAATGTCTCACCAGGACGTCACAACTCTATACAATCAATCCCTGACATAGCCCACCTTATTTCACCACGTGTTCAATAAATAATATAATAGGCACCGCCTTATTTCGCCACACGTGCATAACAATGTCCCACCTTATTCCGCCACATGCGCAACCCAAATATAAGCATATATCAAATCCCGCCTTATTACGCCGCATGTGTAAAAACATCAATAACAACAATAGCACGACAACGGCACGGTAGAAACCTCATGCATCACAATATCAATAACCGCACGGCAGAAAGCGCATCAAAATATCAACAGCTGCACGGCAAAAACCTCGTGCATCACAATATCAACAATTAATAGGGTAGAATTCTGACAAGAATGATAAATGCAGCAGTATAATAAGGCAAATCAACAAAACAATAATAACTACCAGGATAAAACAGAAACACAGGGTAAACACCACTCAATCTCAAAAATCAATGAGGGTCTCACAGGATACCGTCCTGTAGCCCCCTCCTCAACTGTCCAATGGGTCTCCCGAGATACCGTCCCGTAGTCCCAAAATAAAGTGCAGGGGAATCTCCCGGGATACCGTCCCGTAGTCCAAAAAAAAAGTACAGGGGGATCTCCCAGGATACCATCCCGTAGTCCCAAAATAAAGTGCAGGGGGATCTCCCGGGATACCGTCCCGTAGTCCCAAAATAAACAAACAAATGGGGAACTCCCGGAATCCCGCATCCGCAGTCCCAATGTAAATGCGCAACCAATGTTAGTCAATTATTCAGAAATTTAAGTACAACAATACAAGGCATCAAATAATACTAGCCTAACATGCTCCACGTAATCACAGTTAAGAACAATTAAAAAACTTAGCAATTAGGCAATTATATCAGGTAGACATGCTTTCGTAGTCTAACACAAGTAATAGGATTCAAGTACAACTTCATATTCGATGATTACAAGGATTTAAGAGCCTAAAGGATCAATTTACCACAAATAAATCCAAACACGCACTCGTCACCTCGCGTGCAAGGAATACAATCAACAAAGAAGACTCAAATCCTAAGGGAAAGTCCCCCACACAAGGTTAGGCAAGATACTTACCTCGAACCGGCTAAAATCAACTAGCAAACACGTTCTTGCCACGAGTTCTCGACTCCAAATGGCCCAAATCTAGTCAATTAAATCAAACATTGTAAATAATATTGCAATCAACTGATTCCACTATAAAATTTAGAGCTAGGGCAAGAAAATAGGTAAAATGACCAAAATGCCCCTCCAGCCAACGTCTCGGAATAGAATAATTTTGACACTTTCAGAAACCTCGTACTCTCACGAGTCTTACCATACAAAAATTACAAAATTCCCATATCATTTCGACCTTCAAATTAATGATTCTATCCAAGAGGGGTTTCTACCCTTTTTCAACAAAATCCTCGGATTAAACACCAACACTTGTAGTAGATTTGAGTTATAAAACCAAAATTGAGTTAAGAACACTTACCCCATTGTTCTCCAAGAAAATCTGTCCAAATATCGCCCAAACCGAGCTCCAAATTGATAAAAATGGGAAATGGGAACGAAGTCCCATTTCCAAAACTTAAACATGCTGCCCAGGCAATTTTTCGCTTCTGCGGTCCCGCCTATGCGGACAAACCACCGCTTTTGCGGTTTCCTTCAAACCCCAACAAAACCGCTTTTGCGGTCTTCCCATCGCATAAGCGATCTCGCTTCAGCGGAAAATCCTCGCTTCTGCGGTTCCTGGCCCAAATGCCCACTTTCGCTTATGCGGCTTCCTGGCCGCTTATGCGGCTTCCTATAACGCTATTCAAACTTGTTCCAACTTAAAACACCTCGACTAACATAAAAATCTTCAAATACATGCATTCGCTCAAAAACTCGACCAAACCACGTCCAAATGACCTGAAATTTTGCACGCACATTCCAATTGACATGACGGTGCTACAGCAACTTCCGGAATTCCGTTCCGAACCTCGGATCAAATTTTCACCTATCAACCGGAAATCGCCAAAATACAAACTTTCGGCATTTCTAGCCTAAATTAGCCACGGACATCCAAATTACATTCCGAACATGTTCCTAACCCTGAAATCACCTAACGGAGCTAATGGAACCATCAGATTTCCATTTCGAGGTCGTCTTCACACTGTTCCGACTACGGACTATTTTTTAACTCTTAACCTCTCATTTAGGGACTAAGTGTCCCAAAATACTCGGAATCCCATAACCGAACGTCCCGGAAAACCAAAAATAGCAGAATTGAACTTAGGGGAAGCAGTTAATAGGGGATTGGGGCATAAATTCTAAAAACGACCGGTCGGGTCGTTACATCCTCCCACACTTAAACATTCGTTCGTCCTCGAACGAGCATAGAGAACATACCTGAGGTCTTCAAGTCACTTAGTGCACACTTCCCACATGCACCCGCGGGTGATCCCACGTCGCCCCAATCCACATAAGAATGACGACACCATCTCAACTGAAATTTAACCTTCCTAGCAATACCAGTAAGCCCTTAAGACAGAATTCTCACCTTCCAGCCATTTCCAAAACACCCGATCCTAAATCCATATCCGATATCAGTCTCAACCAACCATTTCAATACAAGTCAACACACACAGAGCACAACCACACAACATGACTCCTCACACATAGGCCCACAATCACATTTCTGGTAGCAATACCTGCCTGAGATCAAATCCGTACTGGCCATAAGCCTCCTATTAGATAGGAACTCCTTTCAAACCTCCACAACACTGGTGATGATGCAATAACCACGAAAACCACATGACAGAACACCCGATTAACCAAATCTCAGCCGACACCAATGGGTACACACCCTACAAGCTGAACTCAAGAAGCATAGAACGGAAATGACTGAGTACGAGAAAGGAAACACATAAGGGAACTAACAAGCAAATCAAACTAGCTCAAATTCTTCTAAAACACAAATCAACAAAAACATCTATCAAGAAAGAATGAAAGCATATGAAAGACAAACAAGGATCTTATACTGATATAACTCTCATCGCAGCACACAGCCCGGTCTCAACATATCAAAACACCTGAAGTCACGAGGGTCCCGCCCTCAATCACTGAATCACAAGTAGGGCTCATACTAAGCCATCTAGAAACTCTCACTGGATCGATTATGTCTACAATTTACAACACATCCTGGCTCCTACGTCGGTGGAGCATAGAGAATCACAGCTCGTAAGCAAGAATACTCAAAAGTGACATCAAACATACCAAAACAAACAACAGGAATTTACTACTAGCCTCGTTACTCTCGACAACAGCTAGAAACAGACAATAGACACGGCTATCACTCATAGAACCTCCCAACAGGATAATCACATAAATAAAGTGCAAATCATGAAGCTCCTTCATAAATGGAATAATAAACAAGGAACTCACCCTGATAGGTAGAACTGTGATGGACTACAGATAGTTCCCCTTAACAATAAACCAAATCCCGTACCTGAATGTTATTCAACAGGCGCACCGGCCTCAAGCCTACCATATGGAACACATCAACGAGCCGGGCCTCCCCCTCTTGGGTTCCCTCTACCTGCCTCAATACCTCGCTGGGACATACCGGTCCGAAGTCTGGGACAATCTCTCACCATGTGGCTAGTATCTCCACACTCAAAATACCCCCTCTGCTGACAAGGCAGTGGGAACTGTGTGGTACGGGTACTCCGAGGCCCATGATCACCTGAGTTACCATGCTGAGTCTGAAATGCGAACTGAACTGGTTGGCCCGTAAAAGCTCTACCATGATGCACCCTGAATCCAAAATAAGGACCTGTATATCTCCTCGGTCTACGAGGACTCCTTGCCTACTCAAACTCTCCCTCTTGATCTCGTCTGCTCTCTCTCTCCTGACCCTGCCTTCCCCCTCTCTCTCTAGCATGCATACCCTCTATCCTCCTATCAATGTTCACCACCTGCTAATATGGAATATCCATCTCCAACTCAAGGGCCATGCTGGACCTGATGCTAGGAATAAGCCCCTCAATGAACCGGCGAACCTTCTCGCGAACAGTAGTAACCAACGCTGAGGCATGTCTAGCCAAACCAGTGTAACGGACAGCATACTCCGAGACGGTCATAGCACCTTGGTGCAAATGCTCAAATTTCGCGCGCCATGCATCCCTGAGGCTATGAGGAACAAACACTCTCAAGAAAATATCTGAAAACTGAGTCCAAGTCAGTGAAGCTGCCTCGTCTGGACTGTCTAACTAATAGGTACGCCACCAATCATAGGCAGCTCCTCGAAGCTAAAAAGTAGTGAAGGAAAACCCGCTCGATCTTGAGATACCCATAGTATGGAGAATATGGTAACACTCATCAAGAAACCCCAAGGCATCGTCTGATGCTAATCCATTGAACACCGGAGGATCATACTTCTTAAACCTCTCTATTCTCATCTGCTCCTGCTCGAAAGCCACTGCCATGCCCTCGGGCTGAACTGGTGCCGCAGGTGGAGCAGGAATAATCTCTAGAACCTGCTCAACATGCGCTTGCTGCTCAGGAGCACAGGCGGCGGGAGTCTGTGCTCCTCCCCCGGCCTGGGATGTGGCTGCAGCAAAGGGAAGCAATCCTGCCTGAACCAAAATGGTGTACATACTCATGAACTGTGCCAAAGTCTCCTGAATGGCTGGGGTAGTAGTAGCAGTGGGCGTGTCAGGTGCCTGGACTCCATGTGGATCTGCTGGTGGTACCTCAGCGGCAGCTCGCACAGGCGCTCTTGCTGCACCTTGTGCATGTCCTCGAACTTTACCCTGGCCCCGTCCTCCGACTGCTGCAGCAGGGGGAACGGGTGCCTGATCGCCTCGAGTAGTACGTGTCCTCACCATCTGTGAGAGAGTAGAAGACAGAGGTTTAGGATTGTGGGTGTCAAAATATCGTACGACAGGGAAATTTTTCCTAACAGTTACATATCCTCTCGCAGATAAGTACAGACGTCTCCATACCGATCCACGAGACTCTAATAAACTGGTTTGTGATCTGTGACTCCTATGAACCTAGTGCTCTGATACCCATCTTGTCACGACCCCAGTTCCCCTCTACATGAACATGTCGTGATGGCACCTAGTCCTTATGACTAGGTAAGCCTAACAATGCGGAAGATAAACCAAAAACAAATTTCGGAAGAAAATAAATAAAACTGAACTGGTAAAATAAACAAGGTTTAAGGTGCCGCTCAGCACATACCACAACAATCCTAAAGCTAACAAAACTTCCCAAAACCCGGAAACTCACAAATCACAAGCTAATGGGATACATAAGAGGCTCTGACTCTAGAATATCTATACAAAGGGGAAAATACTGGAAATACTATACTTATTACAGATAAAGCTGGAAAGGGACTCCTCGGTCTGCGGACGTAGCAGATATACCTTGAAGTCTCTACCAATACGCCTCCTTCAAAGACTGACGGAACTGAGCGAGAGTACCTGCAACTGCACAACAAAAATGTGCAGAAGAGTAGTATGAGCACACCACGGCGGTGCCTAGTAAGTACCAAGGCTAACCTCGATGGAATAGTGACGAGGAACAGTCAAGGCACCTACCGGTCAATAAACAGTATAATCATAGGAATAGTGGTAATGACATATGAATATACGAAGAATGCGTGAACGACCAAAAATGCTACAATTCACAATAAGGGGTAAATACAACAATTAACAACAAGAATATAATAAATGATGATACAAAACGATGGGAAAATCACAACCCAAATCCTAAGGTCACAACACAACAAGGAAAAGAAACAAGTAAAGAATTCCTATCATACAAATGATGTTCACAGAGGGTCTTATTCCATTTTTTCCACATTCTCACCAAGTCTCTGACTAACCACAATTCGCGAAGGCCTAGATTCTGAAATCTAACAATTGGCATCATGTGCCTCATCAATCTCATGGTCATACCGATAACTAACTGGCTAACTAGGGCCACTCTCCCTCTTATAATGGATAAGCGAGGCGTACCACCACCCTTAGAAAACGTCAGGAGGAATTCACCTCTAATAGGAGTACCAAGCTACGTGTATGCTTGTGCAATTGTTTCTAATAAAATTCTACCAACCAACAAAACATGAAAAAGGAAGACGGACCGCACATATGATGCTCCCTCACAACTCCCAAGCAGTAACATTCATACAGATACATAATCCAAAATCACAATAGAAATAAATAGAAATGTCTCAACAGGCCGTCACAACTCTATACAATCAATCCCTGACATAGCCCACCTTATTTCGCCACATGTGCAATAAATAATATAATAGGCACCGCCTTATTTTGCCACACTTGCATAATAATGTCCCACCTTATTCTAGCACATGCGCAACCCACATATAAGCATATATCAAATCCCACCTTATTACGCCTCATGTGCAAAAACAGCAATGACAACAATAGCACGGCAAATACCTCTTGCAACCTTTCAACAACAATCGCACGGCAGAAACCTCATGCATCACAATATCAACAACCGCACGGCAGAAACCTCGCGCATCACAATATCAATAGATGCACGACAGAAACCTCGTGCATCACAATATCAACAATTTAATAGGGTAGAATTATGACAAAAATGATAAATACAGTAGTGTAATAAGGTAAATCAATGAAACAATAATAACTACCAGGATACCGTCCTGTAGCCCCCTCCTCAACTGTCCAATGGGTCTCCCGGGATACCGTCCCGTAGTCCCAAAATAAAGTGCAAGGGAATCTCCCCGGATACCGTCCCGTAGTCCAAAATAAAAGTGCAGGGAGATCTCCTGGGATACCGTCCCGTAGTCCCAAAATAAACAAACAAGGGGGAACTCCCGAAATCCCGCATCCGTAGTCCCAATGTAAATGCGCAACCAATGTCAGTGAATTATTCAGAAATTTAAGTACAACAATACAAGGCATCAAATAATACTAGCCTAACATGCTCCACATAATCACAATTAAAAACAATTTAAACAACTTAGCAATTAGGCAATTATATTAGGTAGACATGCTTTCCTAGTATAACATAAGTAATAGGATTCAAGTACAACTTCATATTCGGTGATTACAAGGATAGAAGAGCCTAAAGGATCAATTTACCACAAATAAATACGAACACGCACTCGTCACCTCGCGTGCAAGGAATACAATCAACAAAAAAGACTCAAATCCTAAGGGGAAGTCCCCCACACAAGGTTAGGCAAGATACTTACGTCGAACCGGCTAACATCAACTAGCAAACACGTTCTTGCCTCGAGTTCTCAACTCCAAATGGCCCAAATCTAGTCAATTAAATCACACATTGTAAATAATATTGCAATCAACGGATTCCATTATAAAATTTAGAGCTAGGGCGCGAAAATAGGTAAAATGACCAAAATGCCCCTCCAGCCAACGTCTCGGAATCGAATAATTTTCACACTTTCAGAAACCTCGCACTCTCACGAGTCTAACCATACCAAAATTAAAAAATTCCCATATCATTTCGGCCTTCAAATTAATGATTCTATCCAAGAGGGGTTTCTACCCTTTTTCAACAAAATCCTCAGATTAAACACCAACACTTGTAGTAGATTTGAGTTATAAAACCAAAATTGAGTTAAGAACACTTACCCCGTTGTTCTTCAAGAAAATCTGTCCAAAAATCGCCCAAACCGAGATCCAAATTGATAAAAATAGGAAATGAGAACGAAGTCCCATTTCCAAAATTTAAACATTCTGCCTAGGCAATTTTTCGCTTCTGTGGTCCAGGGACCGCTTCTGCGGTCCCGCCTATACGGACAAACCACCGCTTTTGCGGTTTCCTTCAGACCCCGACAAAATCGCTTATGCGGTCTTCCCATCGCAGAAGCGATCTCGCTTAATTGGAAAATCCTCGCTTCTGCGGTTCCTGGCCTAAATGCCCACTTTCGCTTATGCGGCTTCCTGGCCGCTTATGCGGCTCCGCTTCTGCGGCTCCAAGACCGCAGAAGCAAAAATATCAGAAGCAGCAGGCCAAAAATCTTTCTTACTCCAAATATTGTCCATTTAGCCATCTGAATTCATCCCGAGGCCCCCAGGACCTTAACCAAAAATACCAATACACCCTATAACGCTATTCAAACTTGTTCCAATTATTAAAACACCTCAATTAACATAAAAATCTTCAAATACACGCATTCGCTCAAAAACTCCACCAAACCACGTCCAAATGACCTGAAACTTTGCACGCACATCCCAATTTACATGACAGTGCTACAGTAACTTCCGAAATTCCGTTCCGACCCACGGATCAAATTTTCACCTATCAACCGGAAATTGCCAAAATACAAACTTTCGGCATTTCTAGCCTAAATTAGCCACGAACCTCCAAATTACATTCTGAACACGCTCCCAACCCCGAAATCACCTAACGGAGCTAACAGAACCATCGGATTTCCATTCCGAGGTCGTCTTCACACTGTTCCGACTATGGACCATTTTTTAGCTCTTAAGCTCTCATTTAGGGACTAAGTGTTCCAAAACACTCCGAATCCTAATACCGAACGTCCCGACAAACCAAAAATAGAAGAATTGAACTTAGGGGAAGCAGTTAATAGGGGATCGGGGCATGAATTCTAAAAACGACCGGTCGGGTCATTACAATCTTAAGTCTGGACTACACGTCGAGGAAATGCCTGAGCATCCCTTACTCCTTCATAGCCGGTATGTAGCATCACGAACCGTTGGCGCATAGCGGACACCAAGAGCGTAATAGTCACATGAGTGGATATAAAGCGACATAAGTTATATACTTCGAGCTAAATCAATATTGCACTATAAGGAATGAAAGAAGTGGAATTTCCTAATAATTTTGTAGCCTCTCGAAGATAAGTACAGATGTCTCCATACCGATCCGCAAGACTCTACTAAACCTGCTAGTGACTCGTAGCATCTATGAATCCAGAGCTTTAATACCAACTTCTCAAGACCCAAAAATCCCTCCGAAGGAGTTGTGATGGCACCTATAAGCCTAACATAAACTGAAATAACATTGATATTTACTAACCTTAAATTAAATTGCTCTGAACAAATTACATTTCCCAAAATCGGTTGTACAAGTCACAAGACTTTCTAAGAGTAGTTATACAAAATAAATACACCACTACTACGAAACAAAAGAAACAAATGGAAATAAATACAAATGAAGGTGACTCTAAGGCCTGCGAATGTTATAGCAAGTTTATCTTAAGTCTCCATCACAACGACCCCCACAGCTACTACCGATCAAATACCTAGATCTGTACACAAAAATGTATAGAAGTGTAGTATGATCACACCACAGCTGTGCCCAGTAAGTATCAAGACTAACCTTAGTGAGGTACTGACATGGAACAGTCCAGATAACTACTGGTCAAATAAATTGAACAGGATTTAATAATAAACTATCAACCTAGAAATGACATAGTAATATCAATAGTAGGGAAAGAACAAACTATAATAAGTAGAAACAATGAAGAGAAAAACGGGTGGAAACGAAAGAGAACCAAATAAATTAATACCAACATAGCTGGAACATAGACAAGTAAAAATGTACTCAACAAGAAAGGCGATGTCAGCTCAATAAATTATATCGTTTCTGATGCACAATTTCCAGCCATCTCAAACTCGATGTCTCATATCATAACCTTAATTACCAAAATTTTAGCACAACCCGGCACCTTGTGCCCACATATTTCTATCTCACTTTATACAACAACGTTCTCATGTTACTCATTTCATAGGGTCCATAACTAATGCAATTAAGATCTCCAAGGAGTCTGAGTTATATAATATAAAGTAGAGTACAGCTTCTTAACTATTTAGGAACTCAGAAGAAAATATGAAGTTATTTTTAGAAATAATTTGAATAAAGAAAGTACCATTTTCAATTAAGGTACAACATCGAATGAATTATTACCTTTAACAAGGAATTTAATAAATTAACTTAGTAGAAATTCTATATTAAGTAAAATACAACCTCAGACGGTTTAAGAAAATTTAATTGAGTAACTAAATGAATTGAAGATGAAAGAATTATAGAAATTTTGAAGTATTGTAAAAAATTATGTATATAAATACGACGAAGTATTGAAAACACGATGGGATTCCTTCACAAAGAACCACAACGGTAAAGGAATCTGAAAAGTTAAAACACTTGAATTGGCAATAACAAATAAGCATAGCAAACAAAAAGTGCATGGAATGACCCTTCGTGCTTTTACTCTCGTTCTCACCATAAGAATCAATATTCACTTTTATTCTTTTTTGTTGCAGGCGTGCAACCCGATCCCATTTCAAATATTACCGTGGTGGCATGCCACCCTATCCCGTTTCATATATCACCGTTGCGGCATGGCGAAGTGGCAGCGTGCCACCGGTCCCATTTCATATATCACCGTGGCGGAGTGCCACCCGATCCCATTTCATATATCTTGTTGTAGACATGCAGCCCGATCCTATTTCATATATATTGTTGTAGATGTGCAACCCGCTCCCATTTCACATATCTTGTTGCAGACGTGCAACCCACTCCCATTTAATATATCTTGTTCCGGGTGTACAACCTGCTCCCATTTCATATATCTTGTTGCAGGCGTGCAACCCGCACCCATTTACAAATAAACATCAATCATAAAAGAATTCCGGCAACGGAACAAGAGCACAACAACAATATCCCAGCAAGGGAGACAAGATCGTAAACAAAAACATCCTGACAAGGGAACAATAGTATAACAACAATATCCCTGCAAGGAATACAATATCATAAGCAATAACATCCCATCAAGGGACAAGAACATAATAAGGGTTACTAAAAAAACAAGATGCACGATAACCTCAACAAAATAACAAGACATAACAAGCACGTGATAACTACACTGCCAACCACAATAATTGGACATGTAACATATATGCATGAAGTCATAGAGGAACTCACAATCAAGAAGTATCAAAACAATAAGGAATGCAATCACTTCAATTAAGGCAATTAAGGGTCAAGGTAACACGTAAAAATTAGAGGAAAGCTAGAAACGATATATAGAGCATATAGAGGCAATTTAAGCAATTAGGAAATGTAATCATAATGGAATACTTCCCACATAATGAACATAAGGTCCTAAGAAACCTAAAGGCAAATTTCCCACATCTAAGTCCCAGCACACACTCGTCACCTCGCGTGCACAGACTACAAATAGCATAAAAGACTCAAATCCTAAAGGGAAGTCCCCCACACAAGGTTAGGCAACATACTTACCTCAATCCGGCCAATTCTATACTCAATTTAGCTAAACCTTTACCAATTCATCAATGCTTGGGTCAATCTTGCCAAAAACGACTTGAATATATCTAACAATGCAAGAGAAAGTAATTCCAATTAACAAAACTATGATTCTTATCCAATTTGCAAAAAGTTAACAAAAGTCAACTCCACGGTCCCGCACCTCAAAACCCGACAAGATTTACTAAAATCGAATACACATTCCGATACGAGTTCACCAATACAAAAATTATCCAATTCTGATACCATTTAGTCCTTCAAATCATCATTTTATATTTTTTAAAGATTTCACATTTTTTTCCAAATCACGAATCAAATGATGAATTCAATGATAGATTCATGTATTCTATCCAAATCCGAGTTAGAATCGCTTACTCCGATGAATTTCTTGAAAACCCTTCAAAAAATTGCCAAGATCAGAGCTCTCTAGGTCAAAATATGGGATAAAATACTAAATTCTCTCCGCTTAAACTTCCAGAACTATATTCCTTTATTCCAATTCAACTCTGATTCATTCGAAAACTGAATCCAACCATGCATACAAGTCGATATACATAATGTGAAGTTTCTCTTAACCTCAAACTACTGAACCGGGTGCAATTGCTCAGAACCACCAGTCGGGTCGTTCCAGTAATTTAGAGTTATATGTTGCTAATTGAGGGTTATATGTTAAAGTTATATGTTGGAAATTTAGATTCATGTGGTGCCTAATTAAATTTATATATTAAAGTTATATATTGGGAAATCACATACTAATTTGGGGATAACATTACTAGGTTGGGGATCATTTCACTAAATAATTTTGCATATTAATTGTAAAGTTGTTGTTGATACCCAATTTTTCTCTCATATTTTTTTAATATATATATATATATATATATATATATATATGTACATACTTCCAAAATAGTGCATATGCATCATCACTTGGTTTTAAGACATATACAAGCATTTTTCATAATTTAAAATAGTTTAAAATAAATTTATTTCTATATTTTACTATATAAATATTTGTTAATTGCATGACAAATTATTTAATTTTATCATTTACACCCAGATTAGGTTTTAAATACTTTAACATATTTATCATAAATACCTTTGCATTTTTAAGGCTAGAGTTGCACATTTTGCAATAATAGCCCATACAATATGCATAATTGCATTATTTACATAAAAATGACTTTCTATATTTTATAATATTAAGTAATTATTTTAAACCATTTTTCATGCACAAAAGTCATTTTTTTATTAATTATTTTTATAAATTATTTACTGATTTAATTAGTATTCAAAAATCTAGCCCTTTTTCTTAATTAATTTTCGGACCTAGCCCAATACCCTAATACCCAATACCCAAATACCCATTAACCCAATCCTTGGTTCTTTTTAACTACCCGACCCAACCCCCTTTTAAATCATAGTCGTTGATCTCTTAAGATCAACGACTCAAACACCTCCACCCTTTTTTAATTAACCCATCTGCCCATAACCCTATTCATTTTAAACCCCCGCTACCCCTAAATGCTTTCATCTCCCTCCCTGTCAAACCCTAAAGCCATCGTCTCACCCAAACACCCCAAGAATCCATGTTCTAATGGGATTCTCCCATTACTCCCTTACTATTCTAGGGTTCTTCCCTTATTTGGCACCCGATTCTGGAATAAGTTAGGTACTTGCCTAAATATGGCAAGTACCCCTATTTGGTTCTGTCTAAATCCCTGTTTACCCTTTGAGGACAATCTCAATTCCAAGCACGTTATTTGTAATAACTCTTTCATATCTCTATTGATTCACTAAACCCTAAAGGTTAAGGTTTCAGATCCTCTCTAATTTCAACCAAATCTGGTTCAAACTCTATCTTTTAAGTATTTTCTTCATCTATATTTGCTCTGTTATTTATAGATATGTTGAGTTTTTTATCGATTCTGAGATTTACTTAAATCTAGGTCTTCAAACCCTTTCTTTTACATAAATTAAAACTGATTCGATTATGAGTTTCGTTTAATAAACTCTTATATATGTTTATTTGGTATGAATCTGTGTTGTTCTCTTTTATTTTGGATGATTTGATGTTTCACCCAAAACTAGGGTTTCAAATCTTTCTAGATCTAATTTATTTTACGATTTCTTAATTACTTTTCTTTAATACTGCCGCTTATGTGTCTCTATGCATTTTATTACAACTCTTTATTACTGTTACTTCTTACATGTCCTAAATTTGGTGTTTTGATTCTTCAGAATCAAATGAAAAATGTTCAATTCTTGTTTTCCTTTTGAATTCTCTTGTCTACATTATGTACCTTATTTTACTGTTGATTTTTTGGTTTACTGAAAATTAAGGTTTGAAATCTTTTACTAATTTTTTGATATTTTTTCCTTCCTCATTTGTGACTAATACTTTCCTTATTTACCATGAGTCTGCTTGTTAATTGATATTTTCCTTATTTAAGTTACTGGTTTGATTACATGATGTTATGCCCTGTCAATTTACTGAACCCTACATTATTTATTCTGTGATTGACTTCTTTCCTTATTCATATGTGTTTGATTTCCTTCCTTATTTGGTCATCTAATTTAATACTATTTAAACCCTTTTCCCCTCCCCCCTCTAAACAAGACTCGAACTCTCATACTCTCACTAAAAATTTGGTTCTTGCACTCTTATTCTATGCTCATTGTTTTGGTTTCGGCCGGCTGAAAGCCAAGGACAAATTATTTTGGAACGTAACTATTGTGGCATATTCACTTGTTTACTTACATAACTAGTATGCTCTAATCCTTTGTAATTTCATTCTCCATACTTTGCTTGACTAGCATGTTATAATTCCAAGTAGGATACTTTTATTTCATGTGATTCTTTGATCTCATATAATCCTATGAATGACACTATTAGTTTAAGATTAACTAGTTCGAATGATATGAATCCTCTTATAAGTTAGACTACTGTCTAAATTTGTTTCAGGCACTATTTGTTAATCATACACGTGTTCTATGAGCGATCTTCTGAATGTATTATTCTGGTGTGAGCATTGCCCTGGGTCCCTATGGTCCCTGGGAACTTTGACACACTAGAAACTAGGTTCTAATGTGCTGTGGATGAACTATTGTTATAAGCCTCAAAGGTTGTTATGGTTGGAAGGCCTGGTTCCTATGTTTATTGGGGCCTAATGAAGGCTCCCTATAGTGTCTCATTTCTATTAGGTAAATCATTTGCTATTATGGTCTATAATAATTTTGTAATAATAATTGGGAAATAGTGAGTTGGAAAACTAGGGTTAGTTTTAATGTTGCGTGAGAATGGGTAGAAAACCTGCTTATAGGTGTCTGTTCCTTTCAAATATTTTCTGCTACTATATTTAGATATCCTGCCTGTTGGTTTATTTGTTCAGTTATGCTCTATTAATGTGATGACCCGGCCGGTTGTCTTAAGAATTAATGCCCTGATCCCATATTAACTGCTTTCCCTAAGTACATTTCTGATATTTTGGCTGCCGGGACATTCGGTGCTGGGTTTCGGAGAGTTTTGGAACACTTAGTCCCTAAATGAGAGCTTAAGTGTTGAAAAATAATCTATAGTCGGAACAGTGTGAAGAGAACTCAAAATGGAAATTCGATAATTCCATTAGCTTCGTTAGGTGATTTCGGGGTTGAAAGCGTGTTCAGAATGTGTTTTGGAAGTCCGTAGCTCATTTAGGCTCGAAATGCCGAAGTTTGAATTTTTGAAGCGGTCCGATCGTGAGTTTTTGATATGAGGGTCGAATTAGAATTCTGGAAGTTGCAGTAGCTCCATCATGTCATTTGGGATGTGTGTGCAAAATTCAGATCATTCGGACGTGTTTTGGTTAGGTTTTTTATCGAAAGCGTGTTTTGATGTAATTTGTAGTTCATAGGCTCAAATCCGTGTTTAATTCGAGTTTTTATCATTGTTTTAGGTGGTTTAAGGATTGGTACAGGTTTAAATAGTGTTATGGGATATGTGCATAGGTTTGGTTGAGGTCCTGGGCGCCTCGGGTGTGTTTCGGATGCTCAATAAAGCATTTTAGAGTTGTAAATATTGCAGAAAATCCTTTAGCAGTTGCAGGTCCAAGATCCTTCTTCGCGTTCGCGTACCTCTCATCACGTTCGTGTTTCTTTGACTAACTTCTTATTCGTGTTTGCGGCCGCTCTCACGCATTCGCGTAGTGTAATCCTAGAAGGGGGTCAGTTTCCCTTATACGTGTTCGCATATACTCCACGCGTTCGCGTAGCCTCGCCTTTTTCCCTATCGTGTTCATGGACGCTGCTTCGCATTTGCATAGAGCAGCTCCTGGACCTTACATTTTTTCTTCATCGCATTCGCACACAGCTGTCATGTTCACGTAGCTTCATGACCCCAGGCCTTGGCGTTCGTATTCTACCTATCGCGATCGCAAAGGGTAACTTTGGCATCTTCAAATTTTCTTCTTCGCTAGCGAGAGCTCACCTCCGCATTCGTGATGCATTAAAGTGCTGGGAAATATTTAACAATTCAAAAACAAGGGTTAGCCATTTTTATCAAAATACAGCTTGGGGGCCTAGAGATGTGACCATCGGAGATGACGGGTTATTAAGGATGCAGGGCCAGATTTGTGTGCCCAATATTGATGGTTTTCGAGAGTTGATTCTAAAAGAGGCCCATAGTTCGCGGTATTCCATCCATCCGAGTGCCGCGAAGATGTATCAGGACTTGAGGCAGCACTATTAGTGGAGGCGGATGAAGAAAGATATAGTTGGTTATGTGTCTAGATGCCTCAACTGCCAGCAGTGAAGTATGAGCACCAGCGCCCGGGTAGGTTGCTTCAGTCGATAGAGATTCCGGAGTGGAAATGGGAGCGCATCACCATGGATTTTGTATCTGGACTCCCACAGACCTTGAAAAAGTTTGATGCCATTCGGGTCATTGTGTATCGGCTGACCAAGTTTGCTCATTTCATTCATGTGTGTACCACTTACTCATCGGTGCGGTTGGCAGAGATTTATATTCGGGAGATTGTCCGCCTGCATGGTATTCCAGTTTCTATCATTTCGGATAGAGGTACTCAGGTTACATCACGGTTCTGGAGAACCGTGCAGCAGGAGTTAGGCACTCGGGTGGAGTTAAGCACAACATTTCACCCCGAGATGGACGGACAGTCCGAGCGCACTACTCAAATTCTTGAGGATATGCTCCGTGCGTGTGTGATTAAATTTGGAGGGTCTTAGGGATCATTTCTTGCCATTGGCAGAGTTTGCTTACAACAACAGTTATCAGTCCAGCATTCAGATGGCGCCGTATGAGGCTTTATATGGTAGGAGGTGTAGATCTCCGGTGGGGTTAGTTTGATCTGGGTGAGGCCAGGTTATTGGGCACAGAGTTGGTTCAGGATGCATTGGAGAAGGTTAAGATGATTCAGGATAGACTCAGTACAGCCCAGTCCATACAAAAGAGTTACGCGGACAGGAAGGTTCGTGATGTTTCATATATGGTTGGTGAGTGGGTTCTGCTTCGTGTTTCGCCTATGAAAGGCATCATGAGTTTTGGGAAGAAAGGAAATTTGAGTCCGAGGTTTATTGTCCCTTTTGAGATATTGAGGCGAGTTGGGGAGGTTGCCTATGAGCTTGCCTTACCTCCTAGTTTGGCCGGAGTCCATCCGGTATTTCATGTTTCGATGCTTCGGAGGTATCACGATGATCCGTCGCACGTCTTGGATTTCGGTTCAATCCAGTTGGACAAGGATCTATCCTATGTTGAGGAGCCTATGGCTATATTGGATAGGCAGATTAGAAAGTTGAGGTCAAAGAATATAGCTTCAGTGAAGGTTCAGTGGCGGGGTCAGCCGGCTGAGGAGGCTACCTGGGAGACCGAGCAGGATATGCACAACAGTTACCCTCATCTTTTCACTACTTCACGTATGTTCCCTATGCTTGTTCGAGGACGAACGAATGTTTAAGTGTAGGAGGATGTGACGACCCGGCCGGTCGTCTTAAGAATTAACGCCCCAATCCCCAATTAACTTCTTTCCCTAAGTACATTGCTGCTATTTTGGTTGCCAGGACGTTCGGTGTTAGGTTTCGGAGAGTTTTGGGACACTTAGTCCCTAAATGAGAGCTTACGTGTTGAAAAATGATCTGTAGTTGAAACAGTGTGAAGACGACCTTGGAATGGAAATCCGATGATTCCATTAGCTTCGTTAGGTGATTTTGGGGTTGAGAGCGTGTTCGGAATATATTTTGGAAGTCCGTAGCTCATTTAGGCTTGAAATGCTGAAGTTTGAATTTTTGAAGTTTCCGGTCCGATAGTGAGTTTTTGATTTAAGGATCAGATTGGAATTCCGGAAGTTGTAGTAGCTCCTTCATGTCATTTGGGATGTGTGTGCACAATTTTAGGTCATTCGGACGTGTTTTGGTTAGGTTTTTTATCAAAAGCGTGTTTTGACGAAATTTGTAGTTCTTAGGCTCAAATCCTTATTTAATTCGAGTTTCCAGAATTGTTTTAGGTTGTTTAAGGAGTGGTACAAGTTTGAATGGTGTTATGGGATACGTATGTAGGTTTGGTTGAGGTCCCGGGGGCCTCGGGTGTGTTTCGGATGCTCAACAGAGCATTTTGGAGTCGTAAATATTGTAGAAAATCCTTCAGCAGCTGCAGGTCCCAGATCCTTCTTCGCGTTCGCGTACCTCTCATCGCGTTCGCATAGCTTTGACTCACTTCTTATTTGCATTCGCGGCCGCTCTCACTTGTTTGCGTAGTGTAATCCTGGAAGGGGGCCAAGTTCCCATATACGCATTCGCATACACTCCACGCGTTCGCGTAAACTTGCCTTTTTCCTATCGTGTTCCCGGACGCTGCTTCGCGTTCACATAGAGCAACTTCTAGACATTACATTTTTCCTTCATCGCATTCGCACACAGGTGTTGCGGTCGCTTAGCTTCACGACCCCAGACCTTCGCGTTCGCATTCTACCCATCGCGATCATGAAGGGTAACTTTGGCATCTTTAAATTTTCTTCTTCACGAACGCGAGCTCACCTCCGCGTTCGCAATGCATTAAAGTGCTGGACAGTATTTAACATTTCAAAAATGAGGTTAGCAATTTTTATCAAAATACAGCTTGGGAGCTTGGATTTTGGAGAAATTTCGAGGGGTTTTCGAGGGCAAAGATTGGGTAACGATTCTCTACTCCCTTATGCTTCAAACCCACTAATCTAATCACGAATTCTTCTTTAAATTTCGGATTTTTGAATGAAAAATTAGGGAAAACTTCTTTGACCAAACTATTGCGTTTTGAGTGGGTGTTTCACTTCCGATTTCGGAGATTTATATATGGTTAGACTCGTGAAAGTACGAGGGTTCTTAAAACGTAAAAACTATCTGATTCCCAGACGTTGGTCTGAGGGGCATTTTTGTCATTTTATCTAATTTTGCATCTTGTCTTTGAATTTAATAGTAGAATCAGTTGCTTGAGATGTTATTTAGGATATGTAATTGAATTGAATTGAATAGATTTGGGCGATTTGGATTCGGATGCTCGCGGCAAAAGTGTGAATTGGAGCTGATTTTGGAGCCAATTCGAGGTAAGTGGCTTGTCTAAACTTGTGTGGGTGACCTTTCCCCTTAGGACCTGTTATTTGGTATTTGAGTGCCTTGTACGCGAGGTGACGAGCGCGTACGTGAGCCAATTCTTGAAAATCCGATTTTTACTTAAGATATTGAGACTGAGTTTCCTTAATATTTGCCTTATTTTACTTGCAATTATAACATGTGTTAGATTAGAAAAGCATGTTTAGTTGATTCAACTTGCCTAATTGTTTAGGTTGCCATAATTGTGCTACGTGAAGCATGCTAGGCTATCACTACCTGATGCTTGGCTTTTGTACTTCATTTTTGAATATCTTCTGGTTGTAGTTGCGCATTTACATTGGGACTACGGATGTGGGATTCTGGTAGCTCCCCCCCTCCCTTGTTTGTTTACTTTGGGACTGCGGGTTCGATTCCCAATAGATCCCCCTGGATATTTACTTTGGGACTGCGGGTTAAATTCCCGATAGATCCCTCTGCACATTTACTTTGGGAGTGCGGGTTAAATTCCCGATAGATCCCCCCACACACATTGATAGATGGACTACGGGACGGTATCCCGGGAGTTCCTTTGGATTTTCACATATGATGGACTACGAGACGGTATCTCGGGAGATCCACTGTACAGTTGATAAACGGGACTACAAGACAATATCCTGGGAAATCCTCATTGTTATCATTGGTATTGAGTTGTACATATTCTGTGTTTATTCTGTTCTTTATGTACTTGTTATTGCCTTGTTTAACCTGTCTATTCTCACTGTTGTACTCATTATTACTGTCAGTTTTCACACTGTTAATTCATATTATGTTGTTTGACCTCAGTATGGCCCTGAACTTACTCGTCACTACCCAACCGAGTTTAGGCTTGGCACTTACTGAGTACCGCTGTGGTGTACTCATGCCCGTTCTGCGCATATTTTTCATGTGCAGATCCAGGTACCTCCACTCAGGTGTACTCTCCTCGAGGCGGAGAGATCTAGCGGGGACTTAAAGGTATATCTGTCGCGTCTGCAGACTAAGAGTCTCTATTCTATTCTAGGTTTAGTAGTTAATCTATCCTTTTCTTTCATTTGTTTAGACATTTTGGAGTTAGAGCAGTATGTTACATTTCTATTAGCCTGTGGTTCCCGTGAGTTTCCCGATTTTGGGATGAGATTGTAGACTTTCGCATTTTATTTTTGAGTTGTATATTCCAAGTGGCACTTATATACCATTTTCTTCTAGTTTTGCTTAATTTAATTAAATGTTTTCCCAAGTTATATTATTTTTCCTCATTTTTAGGCTTACCTAGTTTTAGGAACTAGGTGCCATCACGACATGTTCATGGAGGATGAATTGGGGTCGTGACAAGTTGGTATTAGAGCTCTAGGTTAATAGGAGTCACGGAACACTGGTCGGTTTATTAGAGTCTCGCTGATCGGAACGGAGATGTCTGTACTTATCTACGAGAGGCTATGTAACTGTTAGGAAAATTGCACTTCATTTGACTTCCCTATCGTGCGAGATTTTTGACATTCATAATACTAAACTTCTGCCTTCCATTCTCTCACAGATGGTGAGGACACGTACTACTCGAGATGATCAGGCAACCGCACCCCCTACTGTAGCCATTAGATGGCAAGGATGGGGTAGAGGCCGAGGACGCGCCTATGGTGCAGCGAGAGCACATGCATGTTTGGTACATTGATTCAGGCGGCATTGATTCAGGTTGTACCAACTACTTCACAGATCAGGGGAGGGACCTAGACTCCCACCACCCCCACTCCAAAGCAGCGAGTTTCCATTGGTCAGGTTCAGGTATCATGGCGACACAGCCTGTGGTCCCAGTTTAGTGAGTAGTTAGGACCTCTCGCTGAGTAGGGGATATGTGGGTCCAGGAGAGAGATGATAGACGAGGTCAGGAAGGAGAGTATAGAGGAGTGAGTAGACCTCGTAGATTGGGGAGACCCACTGGACCGTATTTTGGAGGAAAAGTACGGCATGGTAGAGGTTTTGTGGGCCAGCCAGCTCAGCTTGCATCTCAGATTTTACACAGGGTCTTAGGTGTTCTGGGGTCTCGAAGTATATGTACTGCACAGTTTCCACCCCCACGTCGGCCGCGAGGTTACTTTGAGTGCGGTGACATACTCCATGTGGTGAGGTATTGCCCTAGACTTGGGAGGAGTGCACCTCCACAGACTTATCAGGCACAGCGTGCCCCGTATAGTTCTCAGGCTATGGTTACAGCCCCAGTTGCTACCCCACCTACCCGTACCGAGGTTGTTGCCTCTGATTCTGTCATCACAGGAATTGTCATAGTTTGTTATATAAGTCTATCGGTTCTATTCGATTTAGGCTCTACTTATTCTTATGTGTCTTCTTATTTTCCTTCGCATTTGAGTGTACCTCGGAATTTCCTTGAGTTTCTCTATTTATGTTTCTACTCCTGTGGGAGTATTCTCTTATTGTAGACCACGTTTATCGGTCGTGCTTGGTTACTATTCGTGGTTTATAGACCAGAGCAGATTTATTATTACTCAACATGATCGATTTTGACATTATTTTGGGCATGGAATGGTTGTCGCCCCATTTTGTTATTCTTGCTTTTTATGCCAAGACCGTGACGCTGGCTATGCCAGGTATTCTGTGTATTGAGTAGAGGGGTATTTTAGATCACACTCCCAGTAGGGTTATCTCTTTTCTTAAAGCTCAACGTATGGTTGAGAAGGGGTGTGCCGCATATTTAGCTTATGTGAGAGATGTCAGTGCTGATACCCTTTCTGTTGATTCGGTTCTAATGGTACGGGATTATCCTTAAGTGTTTCCAGCTGATCTTCCGGGCATGCCACCCGATAGAGACATTGATTTTGGCATTGATCTGTTTTCGGGAACTTAGCCTTTTTTCATTCATCTGTATCGTATGCCTCCTCCTGAGTAGAAGGAATTAAAGGATCAGTTACAGGAATTGCTTGGTAAGGGTTTTATTCGACCTAGTATTTTACCGTGGGGTGCTCCTATTTTGTTTGTGAAGAAGAAGGATGGTTCTATGCGTATGTGTATTTATTATCGCTAGTTCAACAAGGTTATAGTGAAGAACCTCTATCCTTTGCCTCGTATTGATGATCTATTTGAACAGCTTCAGGGCGCACAAGTGTTTTCTAAGATTGACTTGCGCTAAGGTTACCATCAGTTGAAGATTCGGGAGCCAGATATCCTAAAGACTGCCTTTAGGACTCGGTATGGTTATTCCAAGTTCCTTGTTATGTCATTTGGGCTGACCAATACCCTAGCAGCTTTTATGTATTTGATGTATAGTGTGTTCAGACCTTGAGGGAGAAGAAGTTATATGCAAAGTTCTTAAAACGTGAGTTTTGGCCTAGTTCTGTGGCATTCTTAGGCCACGTGATTTCGAGTGAGGGTATTCGGGTGGATCCAAGGAAGATAGAGGTGGTATGGAGTTGGCCCAGGCCGTCCTCAGCTACAGAGATTTACAGTTTCCTTGGGTTTGCGGGCTACCACCGTCGCTCCGTAGAGGAATTTTCATCGATTGCAGCCCCTATGACTAGATTGACCCAGAAGGGTGCCCCATTTTAGTGGACAGAGTAGTGTGAGGAGAGCTTTCAGAAGCTCAAGACGGCTTTGACCACAACCCCAATTTTGATGTTTCCTACAGGTTCGGGGTCTTATACTGTCTATTGTGATGCCTCGAGAGTTGGCCTTTGAGAGATGTTGATGCAAGACGGTAGGGTGAGTGCCTACGCATACAGATTGTTGAAGATACAAGAAAAGAATTACCATGTCCATGACCGTGAGTTAGCTGCCATTGTTCATGCCTTGAAGTTCTGGCGTCATTATTTGTACGGTGTGCCTCGTGAGATCTATACTAACCATCGGAGCTTGGAGCACTTGCTCAAGCAAAAGGATCTAAATATGCATCAGAGGATGTGGTTAGAGTTGTTGAAGGATTATGATATCACTATCTTGTATCACCCGGGCAAGGCCAATGTGGTAGCGGATGCCTTGAGTCGCCGGGCGGAGAGTTTGGGGAGTTTGGCATACCTACCGGCTTCAGAGAGGCTTCTGGCGATGGATGTTCAGGCCTTAGCCAGCCAGTTTGTGAGATTGGATCTTTCGAAGCCTAGTCAGGTTCTAGCTTGTGTGGTTTCCCGGTCTTCCTTACTTGATCGTATCAGGGGGCAGCAGTATGAAGACCCTTATTTTCTTGTCCTTAAGGACAAGGTTCAACGTGGAGATGCCAGAGATGTGACCATCGGAGATGATGGGGTATTTGAGGATGTAGGGCCAAATTTGTGTGCCCGATGTTGATGATTTTTGAGAGTTGATTCTAGCAGAGGCCCATAGTTCGCGGTATTCCATCCATCCAGGTTCCGCGAAGATGTATCAGGGCTTGAGGAAACACTATTGGTGGAGGCGGATGAAGAAAGATATAGTTGGTTATGTGTCTAGATGCCTCAACTGCCAGTAGTGAAGTATGAGCACCAGCGCCCGGGTGGGTGCTTCAGCAGATAGAGATTCTGGAGTGGAAATGGGAGCGCATAACCATGGATTTTGTATTTGGACTCCCACGGAACTTGAATAAGTTTGATGCCATTCAGGTCATTGTAGATCGGCTAACCAAGTTTGCTCATTTTATTACTGTGTGTACCACTTACTCATCGGAGTGGTTGGCAGAGATTTATATCCGGGAGATCGTCTGTCTGCATTATATTCCAGTTTATATCATTTCGGACAGAGGTACTCAGTTTACATCACGGTTCTGGAAAACCATGCAACAAGAGTTAGGCACTCGGGTGGAGTTGAGCACAACATTTCAGCCTCAGACGGACGGACATTCCGAGCGAACTATTTAGATTCTTGAGGATATGCTCCGTTCGTGTGTGATTGAATTTGGAGGGTCTTGGGATCATTTCTTGCAACTGGCGAAGTTTGATTACAACAACAGTTATCATTCTAGCATTCAAATGGCGCCGTATGAGGCTTTTTATGGTAGGAGGTAGATCTCCGGTGAGGTTGGTTTGATCCGGGTGAGGTCAGGTTATTGGGAATAGAGTTGGTTCAGGATGCATTAGAGAAGGTTAAGATGATTTAGGATAGACTAAGTACAGCCCAGTCCAGACAGAAGAGTTACGCAGACAGGAAAGTTCGTGATGTCTCATATATGGTTGGTGAGCGAGTTCTGCTTCGAGTTTCTCCTATAAAAGGCATCATGAGGTTTGGGAAGAAAGGAAAGTTGATTTTGAGGTTTGTTGTCCCTTTTGAGATCTTGAGGCAAGTTGGGGAGGTTGTCTATGAGCTTGACTTACCTCCTAGTTTGGCCGGAGTCCATCCGGTATTTCATGTTTCGATGCTCCGGAGGTATCACGGTGATTCGTCGCACGTGTTGGATTTCGGTTCTGTCCAGTTGGACAAGGATCTATCCTATATTGAGGAGCCTGTGGCTATATTGGATAGGCAGATCAGAAAGTTGAGGTCAAAGAACATAGCTTCAGTGAAGGTTCAGTGGCGGGGTCAGGCGGCCGAGGAGGCGACCTGGGAGATCGAACAGGATATGCGCAGCAGTTACCCTCATCTTTTCACTACTTTAGGTATGGTCCCTATGCTTGTTCGAGGACAAACGAATGTTTAAATGTAGGAGGATGTGACGACCCGGCTGGTCGTCTTAAGAATTAATGCCCCGATCCCCTATTAACTGCTTCCCCTAAGTACATTTTTGCTATTTTGGTTGCCGGGACGTTCGGTATTGGGTTTCGGATAGTTTCGGGACACTTAGTCCCTAAATGAGAGCTTAAGTGTTGAAAAATGATCTATAGTCGGAACAGTGTGAAGACAACCTCGGAATGGAAATCCAATGATTCTTTTAGCTTCGTTAGGTGATTTTGGGATTGAGAGCGTGTTCAGAATGTATTTTGGAAGTCCGCAGCTCATTTAGGCTTGAAATGCCGAAGTTTGAATTTTTTAAGTTACCCGTCTGATAGTGAGTTTTTGATCTAAGGGTTGGATTGAAATTTCGGAAGTTGCAGTAGCTCTGACATGTCATTTGGGATGTGTTTGCAAAATTTTAGGTCATTCGGACGTGTTTTGGTTAGGTTTTTGATCGAAAGCGTGTTTTGATGAAATTTGTAGTTGGTAAGCTCAAATCCTTGTTTAATTCGAGTTTCCGGCGTTATTTTTGGTGGTTTAAGGATTGGTACAAGTTTGAATGGTGTTATGGGATATGTCCGTAGGTTTGGTTGAGGTCCCGAGGCCTCGGGTGTGTTTCGGATGCTCAACAGAGCATTTTGGAGTTGTAAATATTGTAGAAAATACTTCAGCAGTTGCAGATCCCAGATCCTTCTTTGCATTCGCGTTCGCGTTTGCGAACCTCTCATCGTGTTCGCGTAGCTTTGACTCAATTCTTATTTGCTTTCGCGTTCACGGCCGCTCTCACACGTTTGCGTAGTGTAATCCTGGAGGGGGGCCAGTTTCCCTTGTACGCGTTCGCATACATTCCACACATTCGCATAGCCTCGCCTTTTTCCCTATCGTGTTCACGGACGCTGCTTCTCGCTCGCATAGAGCAGCTCCAGGACCTTACATTTTCCTTCATCGCATTCGCACACAGGTGTCACGTTCACGTAGCTTCACTACCCCAGGCCTTCGCATTCGTATTCTACCCATCGCGATCGCGAAGGGTAACTTTGGCATCTTCAAATTTTCTTCTTCACGAATGCGTGCTCACATCCGCATTCGCGATACATTAAATTGCTGGATAGTATTTAACATTTCAAAAATGAGGGTTAGCCATTTTTATCAAAATACAGCTCGGGAGCTCGGATTTGGGAGCAATTTCGAGGGGTTTTCGAGGGCAAAGATTAGGTAACGATTCTCTACTCCCTTATGCTTAAAACTCACTAATCTAATCATGAATTCATCTTTAAATTTTGGATTTTTGAATGAAAAATTGGGGAAAACTTCATAGACCAAATTATTGAGTTTTGAGTGGTTGTTTGACCTCCAATTTGGGAGATTTTTATATGGTTAGACTCGTGAAAGTACGAGGGTTCTAAAAATATAAAAATTATCCGATTCCCAGATATTGGCTTGAGGGGCATTTTTGTCAATATACCTAATTTCGCATCTTGTCTTTGAATTTAATAGTAGAATCAGTTGCTTGAGATGTTATTTACAATATGTAATTGAATTGAATTGAATAGATTTGGGCGATTCGGAGTCGGATACTCGTGGCAAAAGTGTGATTTCGAGTTGATTTTGGAGCCAGTTCGAGGTAAGTGGATTGTCTAACCTTGTGTGGGGAACCTTTTCCCTTAGGAATTGTTATTTTTTATTTGAGTGCCTTGTACGCGAGGTGACGAGCGCGTACGTGAGCCAATTGTTGAAAATCCAGTTTTTGCTTAAGATATTGAGACTGAGTTTCCTTCATATTTGCATTATTTTACTTGCAATTATAATCTATGTTAGATTAGAAAAGAATGTTTAGTTGATTCAACTTTCCTAATTGTTTAAGTTGCCTTAATTGTACTACTTGAAGCATGCTAGGCTATCACTACCTGATGCTTGTCTTTTGTATTTCATTTCTGAATATCTTCTGGTTGTAGTTGCGCATTTACATTGGGACTACGGATGCGGGATTCTGGTAGCTCCCCCCTTGTTTGTTTACATTGGGACTACGGGTTCGATTCCCGATAGATCCCCCTGCATATTTACTTGACTACGGGTTAAATTCCCGATAGATCCCCCTGCACATTTATTTTGGGACTGCGGGTT